>JAWNKY010003513.1:0-239434 GCA_035041765.1 Drosophila algonquin
CACACAACCAGCAGTAGACATACAACGTGTACGATTGCCGTGTAGAGACCGAACGGCCACAGTTCTTAGCACAGCAAGAACTCATATTTTTTGAGTTGAAAAGAAAAAGGAAAGGTAAAATATAAAGTCGGTGTGGGGCAGAGATAGTGACTTTAGCTTGTGTTAACAACTGCGCGCGCAAGCACGAATAAAAACAAAAACAGTCACAACAACGGCAAGTGAACGGAGAGACACAGAGAGACGATAGAAACACAGAGAGACAAGCACAAAGCGGCGGCTAACGCAGTGCGTGTGTGTTGGAAATGAAAACAGATAAGCTGAGGGTAGATAAAAAAAGATAGCGGTACAGAGCTCTGTACCACAGCGCACCACACTAGAAATAGGCAACAACAAAACTGCTGCGATTAAGAAAGTGCAGAGAAGTTAAGAATGCACAGTAGGAATTGAAAATTGAAAATAAATACACAAAAGTAACAAAATTTGAGAAAAGTATACAAATAACACCGAGAAACACAGAATTCGGCAGGCCCGGTATATGTATGTATGTTAATATGTATGAAAATAAGCTGAAGATAGACGAAATAGACGTATAAAATTAGACAGCGGCTCAGAAAGAGTGTACAATGCATATAGCAACAACAAATCAGCTGAGCATAAGAACGAGTGGGGCTAGAAGGAATGCACAAAAGTTGGACCCACTGCAACTGCAATTGCAATTGGAAATTAACCGCACAAAAACACAATAAAAGAATGAACGCAGATAGTAATTTGGTTGCACGATCAATTTAAAACACAGTAGGCAATAATACAACACATTTACTTTCCTTAGAGCACAAAAATACAATTTTTTAGGCGGAGCGAAGTGAAGAAACAACTGTCTGCAACGATAGTTGATATCGATAAATGAGAAGGGCTTATGAGAAATAAAAAAAAATACAATTTCAAAACAAATATATATCAGACCATAGTGCCAGATAAGCGATGAAAGCGCAATAAGAAAGAGAGTAGAGCGGTTACTGCAGCTTCAGTTGAGAGAGAGAGAGAGAGAGAGAGAGAGCGCTACTACACAGAGCGTATTGAGAGCGAGAGAGGAAGAACAGTTATGTTAGTTTGGGTAATAGGAAGAGAGTGATAAAAGCAATAAAGCAGATCAACTAGGTAAGAGCGGCAGATTTTGATTCTGTGTGTACTTACGAAAAGAAACATCACAATGACTACCGACACAGGAAAATATTTAAATTATGTCTAAAAACACAATTAAAGGGCGTGCACTCGCGTTTAAGGAAAAGCTCTAAGCAAGCAGGAAATTTAAAGTTTATTTATATTGGTATGTTCAAAAAACACCGGCTGTTTATAAAAGATATAAGGCAGATAAGCGCAAAGAAAAACAAAAACACGTCAGACTTCTACCAAGAGAATCGAACGAAATGATGAGAGGTTGACATGAAGGTTTTCACAAAACAACAAGTCTACTGTAACTATACTTATGCTACAAAAGAATAATCTGTAGGGAATCAAACTCCATTCACCGGAGATTGTCCTTGTGAAACATTCTCCCCTTAATGATGACCATTATCCCTAAGTCCGCTTCAATTTTTTCTTCACTACTCAAGGGGTTTCTAGCCTCCTGTTTGTTTTGACAAGGACCCTTTCGCCATCATTGAAAACCCTGTTCTGTCTGTTCTGGTCAATCCTAGTATTCTGCAGGACTTGCGGTGTTCAACCGTATTCTTGATATTTCTCTGGAGCTTAAGGCATCTCGCCATTTCTATTAGGGCGCTATAAAAGAGTTCCGCTTGGCCATTTGATGTACTATGCAGGGGCAGAGCATGTGCAATATTCACCGCGAAATTATTTAGTAACAGCGAATTTATGATCTCTGACTTAAAAGTAGGTTCGTTTTCACAGTATATTTGTTTGGTTTCGGAAAAAAAATGCATGAACATTAGCAGCGGTACCTTCACGTCCTCTATGGTGCGTGGGCTAAATGGGCTCTATGGTCTATGGGCTAAAAGGTGCACAACTGCAAACTTCGAAAACTTGTCGGTACAGGTAAGGAAATATTTTCTGCCAGGAGCAAATCTTTTTTCGCCACACAAAATGAAATTTGTCTTTAACGGGAACTGAATTCTTCTAAAATTATTTGGTTTCTTAAGCAATTAATTAGCTTATCTGTTGCCTCTATGGTGTAAGTCAGGGATACCTCACTGTGTTTTGTGGCCGCATCAGATTCTGGGCTGTTGCTCGCAAGCGCGCTAATGTTTTGTCGCGATAAGGTTTATAAAAGACTTTGGCCCATGTTTAATCAATACGCGCTTTCCAACGCGTGATTTTTGCATTGGGATTGGCATTGTACTCAGGATGCATCAACATAACATCTTCTGACGCAAGGATGTTTCTTAGTTTCTGAAATGCGTGGAGGATATATTGCTCACTGACCCGTTTTCGCCTTTTAAAATGTTAGAGAGAGACTTTGCTATCGGTGCAAAGTCCTTTATAAAGCATCGGTAGTAGCTGGCCAAGCTGACCAAGTGACATTAGGGAGATTAAAGTCACCGAGGACAATAAGACGATCAGAATCACCAAGCTGAGACAAAACGGACTGGAGATGGGCAGCGTGAAGCATATAAGTTGTAAATTCAGAGGACCACCTCCAACTCCAACTGTCCGCCAACTTCATCGTCTCATCGGTCATTCCTCCGTATTCCGTAAGGTAAGTTGCGTGTCTTATGTAGTCGTACCCGTCAAAAAAAAAACACTTTACCGTTTTAAGCCGGAAGGTAGGCCGAGTGCGAATAGTCTGTAAATCGGGCTGTTGCCGTTGCCAGAAGTAGAAGTATCGTTCTGAAAAACCTAAAAAATAATTTCGTGGGTCTACTGTAACTATACTTATGCTACAAAAGAATAATCTGTAGGGAATCAAAATCCATTCACCGGAGATTGTCCTTGTGAACCATTCTCTCCTTAATGAGGACCGTTATCCCTAAGTCCTCCTCAATTTTTTCTTCACTACTTAAGGGGTTCCTAGCCTCCTGTTTGTTTTGACAAGGACCCTTTCGCCGTCATTGAAAACCCTGTTCTGTCTGTTCTGGTCAATCCTAATATTCTGCAGGACTTGCGGTGTACAACCGTATTCTTGATATTTCTCTGGAGCTTAAGGCATCTCGCTATTTCTATTAGGGCGCTACAAAAGAGTTCCGCTTGGCCATTTGATGTACTATGCAGGGGCAGAGCATGTGCAATATTCACCGCGAAATTATTTAGTAACAGCGATTTTATTATCTCTGACTTAAAAGTAGGTTCGTTTTCACAGTATATTTGTTTGGTTTCGGAAAAAAAATGCATGAACATTAGCAGCGGTACCTTCACGTCTTCTATGGTGCGTGGGCTAAATGGGCTCTATGGTCTATGGGCTAAAAGGTGCACAACTGCAAACTTCGAAAACTTGTCGGTACAGGTAAGGAAATATTTTCTGCCAGGGGCAAATCTTTTTCGCCACACAAAATGAAATTTCTCTTTAACGGGAACTGAGCTTCTTCTAAAATTATTTGGTTTCTTAAGCAATTAATTAGCTTATCTGTTGCCTCTATGGTGTAAGTCAGGGATACCTCACTGTGTTTTGTGGCCGCATCAGATTCTGGGCTGTTGCTCGCAAGCGCGCTAATGTTTTGTCGCGATAAGGTTTATAAAAGACTTTGGCCCATGTTTAATCAATACGCGCTTTCCAACGCGTGATTTTTGCATTGGGATTGGCATTGTACTCAGGATACATCAACATAACATCTTCTGACGCAAGGATGTTTCTTAGTTTCTGAAATGCGTGGAGGATTTTATTCAGGCAAATTTCCATTTTCTTTGACCTATTGCTCACTGACCCGTTTTCGCCTTTTAAGATGTTAGAGAGAGACTTTGCTATCGGTGCAAAGTCATTTATAAAGCATCGGTAGTAGCTGGCCAAGCCCAGAAATGACCTGACCGCAAAAAGGGTTTTTGGCTCAACGTATTGCTGAATGTCTTTCACATTCGCAGGGTCTGTTTTTGCACCATTACTTGTTACAAGAAACTTTTCTTGAGCCACTCTCATGTTTGCATCATGAAGGCACTTTAGGACCCAGTCCACGTGTTTGACATGATCTGTTTCATTTTTTTTTAATAATGACATCGGTCACATAAACATAGCATGTCTTGCCAATCTATTCCGGCAGAACGTCATCAATGGCCATCAATGAAAAATGCTGCCAGCATTCTTTAGGCGAAAAGGAAGTCGACAAAATGCGCAAAAGCCTTTTGTTCTTTTTCAGCATTTTGAAAAAAAAACTTCTTTTACAGCAGGAGGTGCGTCTACGTAAAAAATTTGTGTGATATTGAGGTCAAAACATTTGTGGTACTGCAACATTTCAGAATACTCACCGATTGTTAACTTATTATCTGTTAGGCTGACAATCGCGGACACCTCCTTAAGCAAGTCAAGACCGATTCCTGCAAATGTAGACAAACTATTTATTTAAAAAAAAATGGTATCAACCTACCAAACATTGGTAAGGTTACTCCGGACGGCTCTCAACGGGGCCTCTCATACGCCAGAATGGCCCTTAGTTATCCGAATTTCGTATGGACCTTTACGAGGGTGTTTCTGAGGTTTTGAAGTCCCCTAGTATCGAGGTGTTTTTGGAAAAGGCAAGCAGTTTCCCTGGTGACCTCTTGGAATCATCATCCAGTGCTTCCATCATCGGTGCACCCAGGTTACTTCCCCTTGCCCGTGAGAGAGCCGGACAGCAGCAGATGAGATGTTCCAGGGTTTCGACAGCACCGGGTTCATCACATTTCCTGCAGATGTCTCTGTTAATGATGCTTAGCTTGGTTGCATGCGAAGCAGCCAGGCAGTGACCTGTTAGTATACCCACTATACCCCAGCAGTCTGCAGTCATTCCGTGGAAGGTGCAGCAGGTAGTGGCAGAGCTTATCATTGCGTTCCTTGCCCATGATTTTCGAGATTCCGCAGGTTGTGATGTTCTTCCACCTGCTGTCTATCGTCATTTTGGACTGCTTCTCCAGTTCGCTTTGTAGCGTTCTAAGGGAGACAGGCACGTTTTCGGTTCCTTTGTTCACCAGCCCGACGCCTTCCTTAGCCAGAAAGTCCGCCGTTTCGTTTCCTTTGGTGCCCTGGTGGCTGGGAACCCAATAGATCCGCACTGACTTGGTCGTGCTTAGTGAGTCTAGTGCCTTCCTGGTTTCCAGGAAACTTCTGGAACTGACCGCGGACGACTGCATGGATTTTATCGCCGCTTGGCTGTCAATGAATATGTTAACCGCATTGTGTGGTCGACCTACGAGCTGAGCGACCTCTGCTGCCTTCTTTATGTCGAAAACTTCCGCCTGGAATATGCTGCATCGGTCGGTTAGCTTATAGGACACCCTTATTTCAGGGTTCGTGCAGTATAGGCTCATTCCTACTCCTTCATTCATCTTGGATATATGTATATATATCATATATACATATATATATATATATAAATATATATATATTGAGGTGTTGAGTCTCGTCCCGTCCCGCTTTCCAGTCTTCGGGTCCCCTGGTAAAGAAGTTTGTTTTTACTTCGGACACACTTGGGGGATCATGTAGTCAGTGACACTGATCATGTTCATGCCAATTGAACTATGCCTGTATCTTTGAGGAGACATGTTCCCCGACGCGATCAGGCGCTGTGCTGCCTTGCTTGCAGTCAGCGTAGCGTAGATGTCGAGGGGGGTCGATTCCCCTGTGGTTTCGAGTGCTTTGGTTGGCGTTGACCGCAGCGCTCCTGTGATACAGAGCAGAGCCTGTCGCTGGGTTCGTTCCATGAGCGTGTGGTACGTCTTCTTTTCAGTAGCTTGCCACCACACTAGGACTCCATACAGCAGAGTTGGTCGCACCACCGAGATGTAGATCCAATGCATCAGAGCGGGTGACAGGCCCCATGTGCTACTAAGCATCTTCTTGGATGCATAAAGTGCAGTGGTGGCCTTTTTCACCCGCTCCACTACGTTGGGTCTTCATACCAGTTTGCTATCCAATACTATGTCGAGGTATTTAACCACTGCTTTAGGGGTCTGTCTTGTCTGGTTGACTTTCAGGGGGATCCATGCTGGTACCTTTTGGTGAAGAATATGAGGTCTATCTTATCTGCGTTGATACTGAGTCGTACTCCATCTGCCCACTCACATATCTTCCTGAGTGTTCGTTCCATTATGGAGCTGAGAGTCGATGGACATACACCCGCACAAGCTGTTATTTTTGGGGCCTTCCTCTCGAATCTCTTGATGAGGTTGTCGACCACCAGGTTCCACAAGAGGGGCGACAGGACTCCACCCTGGGGTGTGTCATGGAAGCGGTGCCCCCTCTGATTGCACCCGTCTACAACTTAGAACGTTTTTTATCCAAAGGTTGATTGCTAGGTGGGTGTTGGTTGCTCCTAGGCAGTCCATTATGGCTTCTGTAGTGACGTTATTAAATGCTTCGGATATATCTACGAACACTCCTCGTGCATATTTTTTATTGTTGAGGGCTTTCTCGACGGTAGCTACTAGCAATTGTAGTGCTGTTTCCACCGATTTTTCTTGACATCAGTACCCCTACTTCGTTTCTGATGTGTAGATCCAGCAGCTTTTCTAATGTTTTCAGTAGAAAGGAGGTTAGACATATCGGTCTTTAATCCTTGGAACTCACATGGCTGCACTTTCCTGCTTTTGGGAGGAACTCTAAAGGTTCTCCATTGGATCGGGATATAGCCTATTATTAGGCATGCTGCGTATATTGCGAGAAGCCATGGAGGGATCACCTCTTTGGTCAGTTGCAGCATGGCTGGGAATATTCCGTCTAGTCCAGGTGCTTTTATGCCCCTGAAAGAATCTATTGCCCATTGGATTTTCTTGGGGGTTATCAGGTCTGTTGGGGGTACATCCAGATATATAGGTATTTTTTCCCTTTACGAAAGTTACTACTAGTACGTTTGACGAGGTAGGACCCACGTAGGTATGTTTATATTCCTCTCCCACGTTTGCTACATCTATGTCGGCTATTTCCGACTATTTGGAGTCGGCTTCTTCCACCAAACTCCTTAGTTCTTCAGGTGGTGTAGACCTGTCGTGTGTCATGTAGCAGGAGGCTACCAAAAGGCGTTTCTCCTCACATTCTAGCATAACTACTGTCAGATCGTCTGTGCTGTAATGAGACATTGGGTAAGCGTGGATTTCTTACTCTCCGTACTCTCCTCCTGGCAGATATCCGCCAGGAGGATTGCCTTGCAGCCTGCCTATTACCCTGAGGGCCGCCTTGTATTGGGTTTTAGCCTTCATCCCCTCCCTCGAGCGCCTCGGCCCTTACCTACGCAGGGAGTTGGTACCTGGATCAGGCGAGCGGAGAAGGCTGTCCTCTTCCGTTAACAATGATGATGCCATCGTCAACCACGGTGATGGCTCAGCTGAGTTTTGAAATGAGCTACGCCACCGGTATGTGCGTTGCCATTGCTGAGCACATGCAGTTTTACACGGCTAGGACTTACTTTCCACATTCCTCTAATATGTTCTCGAGCAACTGCAGGGTTGTGTCGTTGTGCGCAACTGGGAAAATAGTTATCTTATTCATAGCATACTAACTATAGAAAATTGTATAATAAATTTGACAATATCTTTTGATTGTAAATCTTAATTTTAAATACCTCTAACATTTCGGTAACAGTAGTCTCTGTGATTTGGTTCGTGAGAATAGACTTTAGAACAGCGTGGTCTTGTATGCTTGGACTTATTATATTTACTTTAGCAAGAGTTTTGTAAGCATGAGGTTTGTTATTTCGGTTATAAGCATTATATTTCTAGCATTATATTTCTAGCAAAGTCTCATATAAATGACTGGTATCAATTTGTTTAGCTTTCGATAACTTGAGCAATTCATTGACTGTGTTTGTTAGCTAGCTGGTTTGTTATACCCGGTACTCGAAGAGTATAGGGGTATATTAGATTTGTGTTGATAACGGATGTGTGTAACGCCCAGAAGGAAGCATTTCCAACCCCATAAAGTACATATATTCTTGATCAGCATCAATAGCCCAGTCGATATAGCCATGTCTGTCCGTCCGTCCGTCTTCATTAGCTCCTATATCTCAGAGACTATTAAAGCTAAAGCAACCAAATTTTGTATCTAGTCTCCTGTCTTATCACACTCCTCCAAGTGTATTTGAAAATTTCGCACCACCCCCTTCCGCCCCCACAAAGGACGAAAGTCTGTGGCATACACAATTTTGATCGGATTATTAATATAGCCACAACAAAGAAAATCATTTCAAAAGTCATCGTTCCCTCTTGCTCTCTCTCACACGCGACCCTGTCTTTTTTGCCTATTCGTCTAAATGAGTGCCTAGATCTCAGAGACTATAAGAGTTAGAGTAACCAAACTTTCTATCCAAGCTCCTGTGATATCACTGCAATACAAGTTTATTGCAAAATTTTGACACGCCCCCTTCCGCCCCCAAAAAGGACGAAAATATGTGGAATCCACAATTTTTAAGATAAGAGAAAATCAAAAACGCACAATTGTTGAAAATCTACCAGATTGCCAAATCTGGATCTGGTCGAACTACTTTTATAGCCAGAATGAACAAATTAAATTTCAGTCGCTACGCAACGCCTGACAAGCGCTTACTTATTCCCTCTCTCTCTCGCACACACTTACACGTCTCGTATGAGACTACATGTACAACATGTAGAAATGTAGAAGCTGATGTAAAAATTATATGTAAACAAAAATGGAAACGGATAACTTTTAATATATATAAAAATCTAGCATAGGGTTCGACCTAATTTTTTGAAATTTTCTATTTGGGCCAAAATTTAATTCGTCCCTTTTGCGAACTTATAATAAATAACATACATCATAAGATCACATATATTCTGACTGAGTACTGGGTATAAAGTAGAGCCGCGGCCTTTGCCGCAGCTCACAACGTTCCCTCTCGTTTTATTCTGAGTTCTCGAATTGATCAAGACTGTTACTCGGATCTTTTCTAAGTCACTAGCATCAGGTGTGGCCGCGACAGCCTTGAGGGCAGTCCCCAAGAAGTCCGAACTCCTTACCCCACGGTGGTACACGCTAATCGTGGACAAAAAATCCCTTCAAACCGAGGGGACTGCGGAAACATGTCCGCCAACTTCATCGTCATTCCTCCGTATTCCGTAAGGTTGGTTGCGTGTCTTATGTAGTCGTACCCGTCAAAAAGAAGCACTTCACCGTTCTAAGCCGGAAGGTAGGCCGAGTGCGAATAGTCTGTAAATGTAGCTGTTGCCGTTGCCAGAAGTAGAAGTATCGTTCTGAAAAACCTAAAAAATAATTTCGTGGGTCTACTGTAACTATACTTATGCTACAAAAGAATAATCTGTAGGGAATCAAAATCCATTCACCGGAGATTGTCCTTGTGAACCATTCTCTCCTTAATGAGGACCGTTATCCCTAAGTCCTCCTCAATTTTTTCTTCACTACTTAAGGGGTTCCTAGCCTCCTGTTTGTTTTGACAAGGACCCTTTCGCCGTCATTGAAAACCCTGTTCTGTCTGTTCTGGTCAATCCTAATATTCTGCAGGACTTGCGGTGTACAACCGTATTCTTGATATTTCTCTGGAGCTTAAGGCATCTCGCTATTTCTATTAGGGCGCTACAAAAGAGTTCCGCTTGGCCATTTGATGTACTATGCAGGGGCAGAGCATGTGCAATATTCACCGCGAAATTATTTAGTAACAGCGATTTTATTATCTCTGACTTAAAAGTAGGTTCGTTTTCACAGTATATTTGTTTGGTTTCGGAAAAAAAATGCATGAACATTAGCAGCGGTACCTTCACGTCTTCTATGGTGCGTGGGCTAAATGGGCTCTATGGTCTATGGGCTAAAAGGTGCACAACTGCAAACTTCGAAAACTTGTCGGTACAGGTAAGGAAATATTTTCTGCCAGGGGCAAATCTTTTTCGCCACACAAAATGAAATTTCTCTTTAACGGGAACTGAGCTTCTTCTAAAATTATTTGGTTTCTTAAGCAATTAATTAGCTTATCTGTTGCCTCTATGGTGTAAGTCAGGGATACCTCACTGTGTTTTGTGGCCGCATCAGATTCTGGGCTGTTGCTCGCAAGCGCGCTAATGTTTTGTCGCGATAAGGTTTATAAAAGACTTTGGCCCATGTTTAATCAATACGCGCTTTCCAACGCGTGATTTTTGCATTGGGATTGGCATTGTACTCAGGATGCATCAACATAACATCTTCTGACGCAAGGATGTTTCTTAGTTTCTGAAATGCGTGGAGGATATATTGCTCACTGACCCGTTTTCGCCTTTTAAAATGTTAGAGAGAGACTTTGCTATCGGTGCAAAGTCCTTTATAAAGCATCGGTAGTAGCTGGCCAAGCTGACCAAGTGACATTAGGGAGATTAAAGTCACCGAGGACAATAAGACGATCAGAATCACCAAGCTGAGACAAAACGGACTGGAGATGGGCAGCGTGAAGCATATAAGTTGTAAATTCAGAGGACCACCTCCAACTCCAACTGTCCGCCAACTTCATCGTCTCATCGGTCATTCCTCCGTATTCCGTAAGGTAAGTTGCGTGTCTTATGTAGTCGTACCCGTCAAAAAAAAAACACTTTACCGTTTTAAGCCGGAAGGTAGGCCGAGTGCGAATAGTCTGTAAATCGGGCTGTTGCCGTTGCCAGAAGTAGAAGTATCGTTCTGAAAAACTTAAAAAATAATTTCGTTGGTCTACTGTAACTATACTTATGCTACAAAAGAATAACCTGTAGGGAATCAAAATCCATTCACCGGAGATTGTCCTTGTGAACCATTCTCCCCTTAATGAGGACCGTTATCCCTAAGTCCTCCTCAATTTTTTCTTCACTACTCAAGGGGTTCCTAGCCTCCTGTTTGTTTTGACAAGGACCCTTTCGCCGTCATTAAAACCCTGTTCTGTCTGTTCTGGTCAGTCCTAGTATTCTGCAGGACTTGCGGTGTTCAACCAAATTCTTGATATTTCTCTGGAGCTTAAGGCATCTCGCCATTTCTATTAGGGCGCTATAAAAGAGTTCCGCTTGGCCATTTGATGTACTATGCAGGGGCAGAGCATGTGCAATATTCACCGCGAAATTATTTAGTAACAGCGATTTTATGATCTCTGACTTAAAAGTAGGTTCGTTTTCACAGTATATTTGTTTGGTTTCGGAAAAAAAATGCATGAACATTACCAGCGGTACCTTCACGTCCTCTATGGTGCGTGGGCTAAATGGGCTCTATGGTCTATGGGCTAAAAGGTGCACAACTGCAAACTTCGAAAACTTGTCGATACAGGTAAGGAAATATTTCCTGCCAGTAGCAAATCTTTTTCGCCACACAAAATGAAATTTAAAAAAAAATGGTATCAACCTACCAAACATTGGTAAGGTTACCCCGGACGGCTCTCAACGGGGCCTCTCATACGCCAGAATGGCCCTTAGTTATCCGAATTTCGTATGGACCTTTACGAGGGTGTTTCTGAGGTTTTGAAGTCCCCTAGTATCGAGGTGTTTTTGGAAAAGGCAAGCAGTTTCCCTGGTGACCTCTTGGAATCATCATCCAGTGCTTCCATCATCGGTGCACCCAGGTTACTTCCCCTTGCCCGTGAGAGAGCCGGACAGCGGCAGATGAGATGTTCCAGGGTTTCGACAGCACCGGGTTCATCACATTTCCTGCAGATGTTTCTGTTAATGATGCTTAGCTTGGTTGCATGCGAAGCAGCCAGGCAGTGACCTGTTAGTATACCCACTATACCCCAGCAGTCTGCAGTCCTTCCGTGGAAGGTGCAGCAGGTAGTGGCAGAGCTTATCATTGCGTTCCTTGACCATGATTTTCGAGATTCCGCAGGTTGTGATGTTCTTCCACCTGCTGTCTATCGTCATTTTGGACTGCTTCTCCAGTTCGCTTTGTAGCGTTCTAAGGGAGACAGGCACGTTTTCGGTTCCTTTGTTCACCAGCCCGACGCCTTCCTTAGCCAGAAAGTCCGCCGTTTCGTTTCCTTTGGTGCCCTGGTGGCTGGGAACCCAATAGATCCGCACTGACTTGGTCGTGCTTAGTGAGTCTAGTGCCTTCCTGGTTTCCAGGAAACTTCTGGAACTGACCGCGGACGACTGCATGGATTTTATCGCCGCTTGGCTGTCAATGAATATGTTAACCGCATTGTGTGGTCGACCTACGAGCTGAGCGACCTCTGCTGCCTTCTTTATGTCGAAAACTTCCGCCTGGAATATGCTGCATCGGTCGGTTAGCTTATAGGACACCCTTATTTCAGGGTTCGTGCAGTATAGGCTCATTCCTACTCCTTCATTCATCTTGGATATATGTATATATATCATATATACATATATATATATATATATATATATATATATTGAGGTGTTGAGTCTCGTCCCGTCCCGCTTTCCAGTCTTCGGGTCCCCTGGTAAAGAAGTTTGTTTTTACTTCGGACACATTTGGGGGATCGTGTAGTCAGTGACACTGATCATGTTCATGCCAATTGAACTATGCCTGTATCTTTGAGGAGACATGTTCCCCGACGCGATCAGGCGCTGTGCTGCCTTGCTTGCAGTCAGCGTAGCGTAGATGTCGAGGGGGGTCGATTCCCCTGTGGTTTCGAGTGCTTTGGTTGGCGTTGACCGCAGCGCTCCTGTGATACAGAGCAGAGCCTGTCGCTGGGTTCGTTCCATGAGCGTGTGGTACGTCTTCTTTTCAGTAGCTTGCCACCACACTAGGACTCCATACAGCAGAGTTGGTCGCACCACCGATCCAATGCATCAGAGCGGGTGACAGGCCCCATGTGCTACTAAGCATCTTCTTGGATGCATAAAGTGCAGTGGTGGCCTTTTTCACCCGCTCCACTACGTTGGGTCTCTATACCAGTTTGCTATCCAATACTGTGTCGAGGTATTTAACCTCTGCTTTAGGGGTTAGCCTGGTTGTCTTGTCTGTTTGACTTTCAGGGGGATCCATGCTGGTACCTTTTGGCGAAGAATATGAGGTCCATCTTATCCGCGTTGATACTGAGTCGTACTCCATCTGCCCACTCTCATATCTCCCTGAGTGTTCGTTCCATTATGGAGCTGAGAGTCAATGGACATACACCCGCATAAGCTGTTATTTTTGGGGCCTTCCTATCGAATCTCTTGATGAGGTTGTCGACCACCAGGTTCCACAGGAGGGGCGACAGGACTCCACCCTGGGGTGTGCCTCTATGTGCTCCTCTGACCATGGAAGTGGTGCCCCACTCTGATTGCACCCGTCTACAACTTAGAACGTTTTTTATCCAAATTTTGATTGCTGGCTTCTGTAGCGACGTTATTAAATGCTTCGGATGTATCTACGAATACTCCTCGTGCATATTTTTTATTGTTGAGGGCTTTCTCGACGGTAGCTACTAGCAATTGTAGTGCTGTTTCCACCGATTTTTCTTGACATCAGTACCCCTACTTCGTTTCTGATGTGTAGATCCAGCAGCTTTTCTAATGTTTTCAGTAGAAAGGAGGTTAGACATATCGGTCTTTAATCCTTGGAACTCACATGGCTGCACTTTCCTGCTTTTGGGAGGAACTCTAAAGGTTCTCCATTGGATCGGGATATAGCCTATTATTAGGCATGCTGCGTATATTGCGAGAAGCCATGGAGGGATCACCTCTTTGGTCAGTTGCAGCATGGCTGGGAATATTCCGTCTAGTCCAGGTGCTTTTATGCCCCTGAAGGAATCTATAGCCCATTGGATTTTTTTGGGGGTATCAGGTCTGTTGGGGTTACATCCAGATATATAGGTATTTTTTCCCGTTACGAAAGTTACTACTAGTACTACTAGTAGGTATGTTTATATTCCTCTCCCACGTTTGCTTTATCTATGTTAGTTGATAATATAAAGTCTAAGAGTGACTCACCTCGGTCTTTGATGTCGGGGCTTAGCGCATTAGCGTCCGTACCAACGATCAGTTGGTAGTCTTTGGGGTCGGCTTCTTCCACCAGACTCCTTAGTTCTTCAGGTGGTGAAGACCTGTCGTGTGCCATGTAGCAGGAGGCTACCAAAAGGCGTGGAAGAATAGGCAAAGCTGACAGGGTCGCGTGTGAGAGAGAGCGAGAGATAACGATGTCTGGTTTCTCGTATCTTTAAAATTGTGTATAGCAAGTAAGAGATGGTCAAGAGAAACTGGAAATTACTAATAAAAAACGACTAATTCAAAAGAGAATGTGGAAGGATATGGCCCTTCATGTAGATAAGCCCAAACAAAATGGGAGTGGAAACACCAATGATGGAAAAAAAGTAAGGAGAGCATTTTCAAATTCCATACTATTTGCAAAAATCCCAGGGCTTGATTTTTCTTTTTGAGAAAGCTTTTACAACATCTTAATTGCAGTGTCACAGCTATAAGCTATTCCAAAATCTAGTGAGCTGTAAACAAAGATGGATGACCTCGAGATAATTTTTGTAAATTCAAAGTCTGGACTCTTAGCCAGACTCCGTGGAGTCTATAGAGAGTCTATTTGAAGTTTATTTATGGGATGATGATGATGACCCAATAATTGCAATGCGATATGAGGATTATTCATCATACGTTTTTACGTATGAAAGGCATCGCCTCCTGGAACTACTTCAGCATGAAGATAACGCTGAAATAATATCTGCGGTTAAAAGAACTGAGGATGAATTTTAATAATACGATTATATGTGTAATAAGAATTTTCTATGCATTTTTCAAAACATAATATATATATGTACATGTATAATAAATAAAATACTACATTTATTCAATTTTTATTTTCAATGGTTTCTTTTTTACTTTTGATTGGTAGAATTTCGCTTCCTCTTATTAAAAAGAGACTTAGAGGAGAATATTTCAGGTAGAATACAGGTTTATTTATTGGTTCAATATCACATTCTATTAATACAGAGTCCTAGTAGTAACTATTGAAATTATTCAATATTACATTCTATTAATACATAGTCCTAGTAGTAACTATTGAAACAGGGTTTGTATAAAAAATACGAGGTAGGTGTTTGGCAGATAAATAGAGTGTAATTTCGTAAAAAAAACCCTTAGTCCTATTCCAATAGTAAAATTAAGTAGAGAATTAAAAACACTTTTAAAACAAAAAATTTCATCAAAAATTTTGTGTAACCAGTGTTATAAGTCCGTCGACATTATTATGAGAGATACTCGGGCTCTCCAAATATTGTAGTGTGTGACCTTTGCTCTAAGTCCGTCGACTTCATAGAGTTTGATTCTCATTATGAGGCATGCTTAAGTCCTCGAAATGATTTTGAGGTTTTCATGAGCAGAGGATCTACTTCAAGCAGAAAAATAAACGTCCGAGAATGGTACCTTCGGATGTACTTGGGAATATTGACTGTGCAATTTGCGCTGAACGTTACCCTCCTTCTAGAGAATTGCGTCTTACATTATTATCAAAAAAGCATAAGAATGCAACAGCAGCAGCAACTAGAGGACACTGAAAACGTAATTTTAATTTCAATGTAGTCGCGATTTCCTCAAAATCATATCGTGCTAAGAGATTTTTACAATGATTGAATCAAATGATATAATATATAAAATAATATATATAATCAATCATATGATCAACAGATCAGTAAAGTACAATTTAAAAGTATAAGAATTGTGTTTAAAGTAAGCTGATGATAAAACCTTAACATATCAATGAAGAATTTGGTAACAAGTCTTTGTATGAAAGTAATTGAATTGATGAACACTTAAATGATGCCGTTGAACATTTAATAACTTTGAGCGGTTAATTCCATGAGAAAGATTCAGATTGGGATATAACAAAATTGTAATATTTTGAGCTAACCATAATTAACTTGGAACATATTGCTGCAAATAGGTTCATACCAGAATCCAAAAAATGTAATTACGAAATGCAATCATCAATGTTAAAAATGAAGATAATTTTGGTTTTAAGTAGTGTGTTTTACCGTCATTAGCATATAAAATACACATAATCACTACTTTGCCTACTGCAGCAATGAAAAAATTGGCCCGAGAAAGATTGACAACACCATCATACTATCAGTGTGTAATCATAGGGCAGGACATAATTTATTATGAAGTCGTTAAATTGGATTTTTCTGGAATTAAATTTCCAATAACAAGCAAAGGAATTAAACGATTCGAACAAGCTAATGAGGTATTCAGCATTCATATATATGAAATCGATGACAATAGAAATAACGTTGTAGGACCCACAGTGAGGAGCCGAAAAATTCGGACTCAACACATAAACATGCTTGGCATTAAAAGTGACAGTATTTCAATGATGTATTTATGCCTATATAACGAGCATGAGGAAGTTATGATATTCTTAGCATAGCAAATTACATAGTGCTGCATACTTTTGCGAAAATTGATTGCAATTTTACTCAACAAAAAATACTATCCACAACACTAAGGAGTCTGGAGAAGTAGCTGCTTTATATCCAAAACCAAAAAACAAGTCTGTTTTCAGAAGTTTTCCGAAAAAACTATCACCACCAGTAGTAATTTATGCAGACATCGAGGCTGTTTTGGAAAATTTTAACAGAAATCATGTGCAGCATCATTTTATGTTGTGCATAAATACTACCTTATTCTAAATGAGATGTGGACATATGAAGGTAAATGATATCTCAATATAAAGATAATAAAATCTTAAACATTACGATTTCGTTTTTTCAGGACCAGATCGCATCGAAATATTTTGCGGAGTGCTTCGGGCTAAAACTGTAGACTTTATGAGGACTACTGAAAATCATATATAAAATCCATCTACAAGTTCGACATTTGGGTTGAGGACTCTCAGGAACACGACAATTGCTATGCCTGCTAGGAAAATGTTCCGGATGATGACCGTGAACATTTTTTCAATCAATTTTTAGGCCGGTATGAAGGAACTTTTCATAAGGTGTGTAAACAAACACTTAGATTACCCGCTTACCTTTTTCCCTGTACTTTTTTAAAGCCTGTCTCTTTATGATATACATTTATTTGTAATATCCATAAAAGATGAACTAAAGCTCGTTCCAAAGCACATGAGCTCTATGAGGAGAACGTTGTGCGCCACGGCAAGGGCCGCGGCTCTACTTTAAGCCCAGTACTCAGTCAGTTTATATGTATATGGATGAGCTTACGATTTATGTAATTTATTATATGTTCGCTAAAGGGACGAATTAAATTTTGGCCAAATGGGACAATTTTAAAAAATTAGGTCGAACCCTATGCTCAATTTTTACACCCGGTACTCGAAGAGTATAGGGGTATATTCGATTTGTGATGATAACAGATGTGTGTAACGCCCAGAAGGAAGCATTTCCGATCAAGCCATATCAAGTTTTGTATCCAGTCTCCTGTGTTATCACAATGTCTCAATATTTGAATTACATATCTGGATCAGGTCGAATCATTATTATGGACAAAAGGAACAAATTAAATTTCAGTGGCTACGCAACGCTTGCCAAGCGCTTACTCATTCCCTCTTTCTCTCGCATTATGAAATGTAGAAGCAGATGTAAAAATCATATGTTAACAAAAATGGAAACATGTATAAAAATTACAAAAATGGTTAAACTTCATTTTGTTTATTTTAAATATTATTTTTTGCCCAAAATGTAATTCGACCCTTTTGCAAACATATAATAAATTTCGTCAATCGTAAGCTCATAAAAGTATGTATATACTGACTGAGTTCCAATATTTAAATGCCTACATTTTTGCTTTTAAATAGACACATTAATTAGGCTACCTTTAAGGTATCTATATTTTATTTTATCTATTTAAATATTTTTTTTCGACTTTTCCTGGATTTATAGCTGCATTTGTCAGCTTGTTAAAACTGTAAAGTTCAGTACAACCAGTTATAGGAAACTTAAGTTATGTGAAAAAAAACACTACCTCTGAAAAAAATACATTTTTTAAAAATTATTAAAAAAAAAAACAAAACCTGAAAAAAAAAACATTCTTTACAAATTCTTTACAAATTTTTAAACATTCAAATCTATCAGAAAAGTCATTTTGGGCCACAGCGGAAAAGTCGCGTCGACTAGTGTAATGTTTTTTTTTAGTTTTTTTTTTTTTGTTTTTATGTTACCAGACTACCCGTGAGTAGCGTGGGATTATTTGGCCGGCCGCCTATGTGAAGGTGGAAATTGCCAAGTCCAAGAGAGGTAGATAATGTATAGATTACTTATAGTTTTACGTCGATTATGTCAATTAAGTCAATTAATGTTTGGTACGAGCCGATGTTCGAATTTGAGGAATTTGTAAATAGCATTGTATTTTCTTAGAGATGGGAAGTATTGTCTTGTTGAGTTCTACTTGGTACAATTAAATATTATATGCGAAGCGTTATCGATACTATCGCATGTATCATAGATGTTATAAGGAACTACATGCATCTTGGCAAAGGGTGTGACTATCAAATGCGTTACCACTAAGCAGTCTGTTGATTCTTTTAGTATCAATGGCTTTCAATTTGTGGTTGTTCAGGAACCATGGTTTGATGAGGATGAGGTTGAAGCAAACAGAGAGCAGTGTCGTCTGGGTTTGGCGCTTGAAAACTCGGCATATTCTATTTCCTATTCAGCTTTTAGACATCTTTGTATCTCACATAATGCGTCTTTTAGGTTCCATTTTACCACTGTGTATATACCCCGTCTATGGGCTTCTTTGGCAGCAGAGTCTACTGACGTGTTTTGAGGAATGTTCGTGTGCCCAGGTATGTAGTGCACCTCTACAATTTTCAATGATGGATTGTGGTTGATCTTCTCTCTGATTTTGTAGGCGATAGAGTTGTCTTGAATGGTCTTGGCCAGGATAAGAGCTCCGTTGCTGCTGTCCGTCAGGAACGCGACTCGAGGGAAGCCGCTCGAGATAGCGTGATCCAGGGCCTTTTCAATGGCAAGCAGCTCGGCGGACAATGCGGATAGAGTTTTTTGCGTGTAATAGCTGTCCACAAAGTCTGAGCCATCATACAAGAACACTGCATTTGAATGCCCCTCTGCCACTAACCCGTTAGTGTAGTGGACCTCAAAGCCTTCCTTAGCGAAATGTGCCCTTTTATCCCCGTGAAGAATTAATATACTTGCCTGGTCTGTTAAATGTTTGTTATCCGCTATTCCCTTGAAAACGTCTATGTCTGACCTAATTTTTTTGCAGTGCGAAGATCTGCTCTCGAACACCTCAACTCTTTCTAGTATGCTGCCAAACTCACGATACGCCTTAGAATAGCATGTGTTTATGTTCCTGTTTGCTGAAACTGTTTCACACGCTGGGAGATTAAACGCAAACGCCTTGGCCAGCTCCTTAGCCGCCAGGAATCTCATTCTGCATTCAGGTGGGATTTATCCTGCCATGAGATATATGCTCGGGACAGGGGTGCAGATTACACTAGTCGACACGACTTTTCCGCTGTCTCCAAAAATTACATTTTCTGATAGATTTGGGTGTTTAAAAACTTTTAAAGAATGTTTTTTTTTTTATGGAGTAGTTTTTTTTAAGAATTTTTAAAAAATCTGGGTGTTTTTTTTCATAGGTAGTGCTTCTATTTTTCACATAACTTAACTTTCCTACAACTGGTTGTATTGAACTTTGCAGTTTAAAAAGCTGACAAATGCAGCTATAAATCCGACTCAGACACTTTGTAGCTGCAACTTAACGTCTGGAAGATATTAAGCTTCCAAATTGAAATTTCATAATTTTTTTCGGTATTTTTTCCCCGAAATTTTGACTTTGAAAGCTCAGGAAAAGTCGAAAAAAATATTTGAATACCTTGATTTTTGATTTTAGATAAACACATTCATAAGGTATCGTTTAAGGTATCGCTTATAAAAATATAAAAATAAACGGCTAAGTTTTAACCGTTTGACCAAAACGACCCAAATCTCATTTTATCTGAAAAATAATACTTATGATACTTAAATATTTTTATTGTTATTGCTTGTTACTATTTATAAAATGGTTTGTCTGTCTTCTTTTGTCATTTAAGTCAGATTCTCTTATGAGAGTCCACACATAGTCGCCCAACATATTCTCATTCCAAACACCTTGATACCGTCGTGATAATTATCAGGCCTAATGACTTAGGGGTGGTTGCAGTGGGATTTTGCCGTGGAAGATTTGGACAGGTTGCAGAAAGACGAGCACGCGTATTCTAGCCTGCTTCTGACGAAGGCCTTGTGAAAAATAAGCCCTCTCTTTGGGCTGACACCATAGTGACATCCACTGAGTAGCCTGAGAAATGCGCAGTTCCTGTTCGAATCTGAGATGGCTTTCTCAATGTGACTGGAGGCTGAGTTGTTCGCTGAGATTGTTCTACCTAAATATTTCATCTGATCTACCTGCCTGATTTCAACCCCTTGGTGCAAGATGTTCAGCGTCGTTTTACGGTTGTTGAAATGAATCACTTTAGCATCTATGGATTAAAAGACAGGTTCAGCCTATTGCATTTCGTCTCGAAGATGTCTATGCTATCTTCCAGGAAGCGTTTCGGGGTTTCCACATATTTGTGGAAGCAAACAATGAAGAAGTCGTCAAAAAGAAGTCGTGAAAAAGTAGGCAATTGTGTAGGCAATTGTAAATGTTGAATAAGGTTGGGCTTAGACAGCTTCCCTGGCTAACACCTCTGTTGACCTCTACCTTGCTCTTGCCCTTGATCAGAATACGCCTGTTGAGAAAACTGGTGATCCACGCTGTGACACCTGGGTTGAACTGCATGTCCCTCAACTTGCTCTCGAGTGTGACCACTCTCGGTGGGAACCACCGTAATCCTACGCTATACTTCTGGAATAACGCCACTCAGCCAAGCCCTATTTATAATTTAAAAAACAGACCTTTTTTTCTCCAAGGGGAGCATCTAAAGCATCCTGAATGAGATACCCGTCCGGACCCCTCGCTGAATTATTATTCCCAAATTTTAGGAACACGAGAAAATCCTTCAGTTCCAAGGGAACGGGATCCCCTGGCTCGAACGAGGGGGGAAGGGGGTTCAGTGGCGGGTTGCTATTTGCCGTGGATGGAGTCTCTTTGACCCTTGTGAGGAAGCATTTCTCGTCTTCGTCCGTCCATTTGTTACCTACGTTTTTTACCTGCCCGAATTTCTTAAGATTCCTCACCCTACTCCACATGGAGGGCGACGTAGAGACCCCCTCAATGAATTCGGAAAAGTTCCGTCTTCTGCGCCTTTTGATATGCGTTTGGAGGGCTCGATCAGCTTCAACAGTAGCTCTAGCATCATCTAGTTTTTTGGTAAAATAAAATTTTTGTCTACAGGCATTTCTCACTCGAAATAGTTTTTCGGGGTCCTTGTCCCACCATTTCTTGGCAACATATTTGTTGCTGTTAGATATAAAGACCGTGTTCTTTTGGTAAGGGAAACTACTTTCTTGTTGAGCTCCTCCAGAGTAGAGAACTCACTTGCTCCAAGAATCCTGGAGATTCTGTTGTGCAGGACCTTCTTGCCTCGAGGGGAAGCATCCAGCCCGTCCACCGAAATTACGATTGGGAAGTGGTTGCTGTTTGTGAGTTTAGAACTCAGGACTTTCCAGGAAATACTTCCATTTCTAAAGTTAGAAAGCGAGAGGTCCCGTACGGAGAATTGCGAAGGACTCCTCGAGAAGGTTGGTGAACCGTCGTTAAGACATATGAAGCCCACCTCACGGGTGGCATTCTCGATGCTGCGACCCTTGCGGTCACTAGCCTCATTACATTAAATTGAATGTTATTTCTAATATAGATGCCTACACCTTCGTATCCGTCCTCCCTGGGCTTGCAGTAGAAATTGTAGCTTAAGATGCTACAATCTACGTTGTTAAGTACAAAAATCTCCGAGAGTATGGCAATATCGATATCATTATTTATCAAAAATATGTTAAGGAGTTGTTTGTTGTCTTCGCAATTGGATCCACTTTACTAGCGTAATTTGGGTCGATCAGGAATGCTGTGAGTTTGGCACCCAGTGTGTTCAGCTTTTCCTGGGCCAGAGAGGACACCTCAGATGATGTTCTTACGTATTTTTCTCGTAACTCGCAGCTCTCTGCGTTTATCGACTTCTTCCAGGCCCCCATGCTTGCTGCTGACTTGGCCGACTCTACTTTGCGTGCTGCGACTTTCATTGCTTTGGTTATCTTGGCGTGAATTTCCCTGGCAGCCTCTGCGCTGTTATTCATGAGTTCTGGGAGACGGCTGGATTGCCAGATAGGACGGGGAAATTCACCTTGGTCACTCAGGTTGGGAGACCCAACCCTGACCTCCTTCCTAGACAAATTTTACAAAGTCATGCACTTTTGAATGACGTATTCTTTCTTTCGAGCCACGCACTGCGGATGAGTGGCAGCATAAGAAAATTTATTTGTTTTGGCAACTGCCCTCCTCTGAAGCACAGTTTGAATCGGCCAGTGATAATTCGTTGATCCGTATTGCTGTCCTTTCTTGTTAAAAGTATAATTTCCTCAATTGGGATGTCGGAATTTAAGGATTCTGCAAGCTGTTCCTCAGAGTAGTGTCCGGGGACCCCAAAAATTAACCCGGCGTTTTGAACTAAGTGGCGGAAAATTTTGGCTGTATACCGTGTACGTGATCAGCGAAAGCACCATTTTCCACTAATCTATTGGCACTCTCCGCCGAGCAATCTTGCATCTGCCGTAACCAACCCTCGAAACTTCCTCGATGTCGCCAGTTCCCAGCTTAAGCAAGAGATCCGAAAGCTCAAACTGGTTAATAGCATTTCTGTTGTTGTTTATACTCATTTTGTCCATGTACACCACGTAAGGGCCTGAGTGCCCCTCATAACACTTGTTAGAGATAGTTTTCATATTATTTTCGTTTGTCGTACTCACTGGGACAACGCCTCTTTGTCTTAGACATGTTCGTCGACATGTTTGTCGACCTGTTCGTCGCCATCTTAGATTTTATACTAGGCAGCTTGGGTGCCGAAAGTTGCGATTCTATCGCCATCTTTGCCCCTTTTTTGATGCCTACCGGAATGGCGGATTTGGTTTCACCCTCCCTTTTTTTCCTTGACTCTATTAGGATTTTAGAGCCCGTCACCTTCTCTGTGGATAGCCACGTCTGTCCTATATTGGCCATAATGTTTTTAGCCCTTATACGTTCTCCTTTTTCGTTCCTTATAAGTTTTTTATTTTAATTCCTCACCCGGGCAGAAAAGCGATTCCTCACTTTGCATGCTTTTCGGACTTTTAATTAGTTTTAATTTAGTTTTTATATTTTCCCGTAACTGCTAGAAAACACACTTTGTACACTTCCAGTGTAACCAGCTGAAAGTTAGTTTTTTTAAAAGAATTTTTAAAAAATGTTTTTTTTTTAGAGGTAGAGCTTCAATTCTTCACATAACTAAAGTTTCCTATAACTAGTTGTGTTGATCTTTTCAGTTTTAAAAAGCTGACAAATACAGCTATAAATCCTTAAACGACGCCTAATAAATGTGTCTATCTAAAACTAAAAATGTTAGCCATAAAATATTTTTTATACCCGGTACTGTTAGAGTATAGGGGTATATTAGATTTGTGGTGATAACAGATGTGTGTAACGAACAGAAGGAAGAGTTTCCGACCCCATAAAGTATATATATTTTTGATCAGCATCAATAGCCGAGTCGATATAGCCATGTCTGTCTGTCCGTCTGTCCGTCTTCATTTGCGGCTATATCTCAGAGACCATTTAAGCTAGGCAACCAAGTTATGTATCCAGTTTTCTGTGTGATCACACTACTCCAAATGTTTTGCAAAATTTCGCCCCACCTCTTTCTGCCCGCACAAAAGACGAAAGTCTGTGGCGTACACAATTTTGAAGATACGAGAAAACTAAAAACGCAGAATAGAGAATGACCATTTCTATCAGAGTGTTTAATCTGAATCAGATCGGATCATTATTATAGCTACAATGAAGAAAACCATTTCGAAACGTAATCGTTCCCTCTCGCTCTCTCTCACACGCGACCCCATCTGCTTTGCCCATTCGTCTTTTTTGACGCCTAGTTCTCAGAGACTGTAAGAGCTAGAGCAACCAAACTTTCTATCCAAACTCCTGTGATATCAAACCAGCACGAGTTTATTTCAAAATTTTGACACGCCTCCTGCCGCCCCTGCACTTAAAAATTACAAAAATGGTTTAACTTAATTTTTGTATTTTAATAAATATTATAAATATATTTAATATATAAACGAACAGATTGCCGAATATATGTATGTATATTGTTAAGCTAATGAGCTTTTTCACTAGCTTTTGCGATGTGTTGTTTAAATAAAGCTCGATTGGTTACATGAATAGTAACTATAGTTTATTGGTATATAAGCAGGTGGTGACGAATAAATATGATAATGATGAAAGACGGTCTGATGGCCACGAAGATCAGCTCAAAACTAAATGCAAGGGCAGACGGCGTACTTGCCGTGCCCTATGAGGCAGCGCTTAACGAGAGAGAATGCGATTATGGAGAGAGTTAGAGCAGTTCGGGCTGCTGCTAAGCCGAGTACAAAGAATGCTTATATATGTATAAGTAAACGAAAGAAGACCGCTGCCGTGCGTAGGCATATGCGGTAACAAACGATTTTACAGTGGGCATTGCAATAATTGACATCGAGAAGTGCATTTACTTTAGACCGGTTTATGGTTTATGCTGCTTGACCCGACATACTCCCCCCGTTGAAACCCTGTCCTTCAACAGCATCTTTAAGGGGCAGACACAACTTGTTGACGGCTCGCTTTGTAACTCCAGATGAGGTCTTCAGCACGGCGACTCGGGAAACGCCATCTCTTCCTGGTAGAAGCTCGACCACCCTCGCCAGTGGCCACTTCATGGGAGGTAGATTCTCATCCTTAACAAGAACCAAATCTGCGACTGCTAAACTGGGCTTCTCAGTACGCCATTTTGAGCGTTGCTGCAGCGAAGTGATATACTCTTCCTTCCGCCTGGACCAGAAGAGCTGCTGCAGGTATGAAACGCGCTGCCAGCCGTCCAAGCGATCGAATTTAAGCGGTGTGACGTCAGGATCAGCGAACGAAGCAGGAGGGCCACCATTCAAGAAATGCGCTGGAGTCAAAACATCAAGATCGGCAGGGCTCTCTGAAATTGAAACTAAAGGTCTTGAATTAATTACGGCCGCGATGTGGCATAACAGCGTCCGTAGTTCGTCAAATCCAAGAACCGAGCTGCGTATCGCACGGTAGAAGTGGAACTTGGCCGTCTTAGCCACAGCTTCCCATAGGCCACCAAAATGCGGGGAGCGTGGAGGAATGAAGTGCCAGTCTATAAATTCCACCAAGCAAAAATCCAGCACAGCCTTCTGATGGTCATCGCTGAGGACCAGGCGCTTTAACTCCATCAGCTCATTCCTAGCGCCGACAAAATTGGTTGCGTTATCTGACCAAATTTGTCGCGGCTTCCGTCGGGTGCATATGAAGCGCTTTAGTCCATGAAGAAAGAAAGTGTAGATAAATCCTTAATCAGCTCCAAATGAACAGCCTTGGTAGCGAAGCAAATGAAGACACAGACGTAACACTGGATTGGGTCCTTATTGCGTGCCTCCGGTTTGTAGAAAAATGGCCCACAAAAGTCGACGCCTGTGATCTCAAAGGCATGGGAACCGTCGAGCCGCTCCTTTGGAAGATCCGCCATAATATGCTCCAATACTCTAGGCTTCATTCGAAAGCATCTTACGCATTTGTTCACTGCCTTGTTTACCGTCTTTTTCCCCCCAATGGGCCAATATTGGGATCGAATGAGTCCAAGCAAAGCTCGAGGTCCAGCGTGCAGATTCCGCTCATGAAAGTGAGAGATTATGGAAAGAGTTAGTGGATGGCTGCTAGGCAAGATAATTGGATGACGGCCATCAAAATCCAACGTAGAGTTCTTCAATCGACCATCAACCCTGAGCAGACCAAACTGATCCAAACTGGAATGCGACAACGAAGCAAGTGAGGTAGATGGGGAAACCGATTCCCTGGACCGCAGCGACTTCATGTCCTCCCATAGCTGAGTGCGCTGGACGAGTCGCAGCAATAACTGGGTTCCATGCTCAATGTCCGAGACAATCAGTCCGGGATGCCGAATGCGATTGCAAAACTTGTAAATGTATCCGAACACGCGTTGCAAGGAGCCAAACGAGTTTGCATACTTGGAATCAGCTACAATGTCAATATAGGGAGATTTTACCAGAAGAGCACTCCGGCGAAGCTCAAGGGCTGGCTTATCCGGTAGTACCGTGGCCGGCCAGTCATCTGAAAGGCCACAAAGAAATGGAGGTTCATGAGCCCAAAGGGGAAAGTCCTTCAGCTCAGTCGGAAGAGCTCCTCGAGAGAGAATGTCGGCTGGGTTTAACGCTGTGTGAACATAGCGCCATGTCATGTTGTCAGACATTTCCTGAATCGTTGCTACTCTATTTGCAACAAATATGTTAAATCTTGACTATTCGTCCCGAATCCAGGAAAGTGCAACCGCAGAATCACACCAACAGTAACACCTTCCATTGAAGACATTCATTCCGGATATTTCAGATATGAGCCTAGCCAGCAACTCCGCTCCACAAAGCTCCAACTTTGGCACCGTAAGTGTCTTTAAAGGTGCAACACGAGATTTGGCACAAAGTAAGTGACTGCTGGCATGCTGACCTTTTGACACGACATATATGCATGCACCATAAGCCTCGATGCTGGCATCGCAGAATCCGTGAATTTCTAGCTCAGAGTCTGGAAGGAGGACAAGACGAGGAAACTCAAGTCGACGAATCTGGCCAAAACTGCTGCACATTTCATGCCACTCTGTACTCAGTGAGGCTGGGAGGCTTTCATCCCAAGCTAACTTCTCCTTGCACAAACGCTGAAGAAAGATTTTTGATTTCGTAATTACAGGACCAGCCAGTCCGAGAGGATCGTAGAACCGCGCTATGGTTGATAACACAGAGCGCCTGCAGGGGTTCGGAGACGATTCTAGGGCCGAGAACGAAAATAAAAGTTTATCAGAAATCGGATCCCAAGCGAGTCCTAGTGTCTTAGTAAACTGGCTGCCATCATCGAACTTTAAGTGTTTCCTTGTCCTCATCAGGAATTCCATCCAGTACAGTGGGAACGTTCGAGCACCATTTCCTCAATCTGAACTGACCCCTAGACAGGATTCCAGCAGTTTGCTCACGAATGCGGATGGCCTCTTCCTGAGGTCTGGCGCCAGATATGAAATCATCCGGCGTCACGGCGAAGAACTTCAGCTCCAACTGGAAAATCTGCCTGCTCGTCGGTTGCCAACTGGTGCATCGCTCGCACAGATAAATAGGAGGCAGGCTTCGTACCATAAGTAACGGTGTCCAGTTGAAACACGCTCAAGTCATCTTGTGTGGAGTTTCTCCACAGAATACACTGCAAGTTGCTGTCCTCGGGCAAAACTCGTACACACCGATACATCTTACAGATATCTCCCGTAATCGCAACTGCGTATGAACGAAATCGAGCAATAATATGAAAGAGTTTAGGTTGTATTACGGGGCCAGCCATTAAAACATCATTCAAGGAATAGCCAGATGACGTAGAAGCGGATCCATCAAAAACGACTCGAAGCTTGGTCGTAGAACTATCCTCTTTCATGACGCAATGGTGAGGTAGAAAATACCGGCAGTTGCTGATTGAATTGACAGGAACAGGAGACATATGACCTAAGTCAAGATACTCGTTTATGAAGGCAGCATACTGAGCCTTCACCTCAGGGCAACGATTTAACTTCCGCTCAAGGGACAGGAATCTGCGACGCGCTTGATTGTAAGATTCTCCCAGGAGATCCAAAGTATATTTAGTTGGCAGCCGAACACAATAATCGCCATTTTCTAGACGACGGACGTGCTGAACAAAATGCGCTTCACAATCCAGCTCTTCCTTGGTAGATTTTACTATGGGTTCGACGCAACTCTCAACCTCCCAAAACCTCCGAAGGAGCACTTCAAGTTGCTGATCTGGATTGTTATCCTCGGCAATAACGGCCGGCGCGTGAGCCACCATTAAAGACGACCCATTTGAACGAGAGCAACCTCCAGACACGACCCATCCCAAGCGAGTTTTCTGAATTGAAGGCAATCCTGGCAGTAGTTTAATCTGGCCAACACAAAGGAGATCGTAAAACAGACTTGCTCCAATTAACAGATCGACGCGCAGAGGCCTATAAAACTCCGGATCCGCTAGTGGTATGTTCGCCGGAATGTTCCAGCTATGAGTGTCAATTCCAAAGCATGGCTGACGATCAGTTATGTTAGAAGCTACGATAGCAGTGATGAAAGCTGAAAAATTCGATGAGCGAGAGTGCAAGCTAACACTGACCGAACATCCATCGGTGACGAAGCTGGAGTCGCCAATTCCAGAAACTGCGGTTGATGATTTCCTTTTCCGAAGCTGAAGCTGATTGGCGAAACGAGAAAATATCAGATGCAACTGGGAGCCGGAATCCAGCAATGCTTTTCAGGGAAGTAAAACTCCGGAACGATATTTTACCAAAACTGTGGCAGTGGCAAGTAGAACAACATTATTACTGAGACCTTGGGCTATAAGTGCAGACGAAGTAGACGCTGAAGTAGAGGATTCAGTGGTAAGCTGAGCCGGATTAGAAGGAGGGAGCGCAAACGGAGACTGAGCATCAGTTGACTGACCTTGGACTGCAGCCAAATCAGGATTACTGAAATGAAGCGTAGTATGATGCTTGCGGCCGCAGATACGACAGTGGCCGAGGTGCACTGGCTTAATCGGTGTCCTGTTCTAAGGCAATTAATGCAAAGGGCCAGTCGTTTGGCCTCTTTATGGCGATTTTCGGGGGACAGTGCCTTGAACTTCGGACAGTACTGGACTTCGTGAGCGCTGTTACTGCAGAGCACGCAGCCTGAGAAGGTTTGTCTCGTTGCAACTAAGGTGGACCTGGAATTGTTATATCTTCTATTCTTGCCCACCTGACTGCTCGGCGCATAGGTTGCCCTAGCAAAATCCACTGTCTCCAATGATCTGCATCGCTGTTCCAGGAACGAGTCCATATACTCCCATGACGGAATCGAGTTGGCATACGCTGGTTTCTCAAATCGCTCCTCCCACTTGGCTTGGCTTGCTGGATCAAGCTTACGAAGCAGCTCCTGCACGATGATGCATCCTGCGATCTGCTCAGAAGTGCCCAAACTCTGAAGCGCACGCATATGAGCGTTGAATCCGTCCGACAGCTCTCGAGGCATTACCACTGAACCACTCTCGACAGCCTGGAGCCCTAGGATCTCATTGATGTGTGCCTGAAATACTAAGCGTCAATTATTAAACCTTCTTTCCAATAATTCTAAAGCCAAGTTATAGGTTAGGTTAGGTTAACCCGGACGACCCTCCTGGGGTCTCACATAGGCCAGTATGGCCCTTAGTAATCCGGTTGATTATGGACATTGTTACGCGGGTGCTAGTGATGGTTTTATATCACCTAAGATTGAGGTGTTCTTGGCGAAGGCCAGCAGTTCCCTTGGCGACCTCCTGGAGGCATCTTCTAGCGATGTCAGCGTCGGTGCGTCCAGGTACCTTATCCTGGCTCGTAAGAGAGCCGGGCAGCTGCAGATTAGATGTTCCAGGGTTTCGATAGCCCCAAGGTCCTCGCATTTCCTGCAGCTGCTCCTGTCGGTGATGTTTAGTTTGGCTGCGTGTGATGCGACCAGGCAGTGACCTGTCCGTATTCCCACCAGCAGTCTGCAATCTTTCCGTGGAAGGTGCAGCAGATAGTGGCTGAGTTTCTCGCTGCGTTTTTTGCACATGATTTTCGAGACTCTGCAGTTGGTCGTGCTCCTCCACCTGCTCTCGTTTTCTAGTCTAGCCAGCTTTTCTAGATCGCTCTGTAGCGTTCTGAGTGAGGCAGGCACGTTTTCTGCTCTTTCTCTCGCCAGCCCGACGCCTTCCTTAGCCAGAACGTCCGCCGCTTCATTTCCTTCAATGCCCTGATGGCTGGGAACCCAGTAGATCCGCACTGACTTGGTCGTGCTTAGTGAGTCTAATGACTCCCTGCTCGCCAGGACACTTCTAGAACTGACCGTGGACGACTGCATGGATTTTATCGCCGCTTGGCTGTCTACAAACAGATTGACCACGTCATGTGATCGCCCTGCTTGTTGTGCAACCTCCGCTGCTTTCCTGATGGCAAAGACTTCCGCCTGGAATATGCTGCAGTGGTCTGGTAGCTTGTATGACATCCCTATTTCGGGGTGTGTGCAGTATATGCCGGCTCCTACTCCTCCTACCATCTTGGAGCCGTCTGTATATATATTGAGATGTTCGATCTGGCCTTTTTTCCATTCTTCCGGTCCCAGAAATGCGTTTGTGTTGATGTCGAGATACTGAGTCCTACTTCGTTCGCCCACTCACATATTTCCCTGAGTTTTTTTTTTCCATTATGGAGCTGAGTGTCGATGGACATACACCCGTAATAAGTATGCTTATGTCATCTGCATAGGCTGTTATTTTTGGGGCTCTCCTTTCGAATCTCTTAATTAGGTCGTCGACCACCAGGTTCCACAGGAGGGGCGACAGTACTCCACCCTGTGGTGTGCCTCTGTGTGCCCCTCTTACTATGGAGGCGGTACCCCATTCCGATTGAACCCGTCTACAACTGAGGAGATTCTTAATCCAGTGGTTGATTGCCGGGTGTGCGTTGGTTGCTTCTAAGCGACCCATTATTGCGCTTGTGGCCACGTTGTTGAATGCTCCGGATATATCGACAAATACTCCTAGTGCATATTTCTTGGTATTGAGGGCTTTCTCGACATTAGCTACTAGCGAGTGTAGTGCTGTTTCTACCGATTTCCCTTTCGTGTAAGCGTGCTGGTTGCTTGACATCAGTCCCCCTACTTCCTCTCTGATGTGTAGCTCCAGCAGCTTTTCTAGCGTTTTCAGTAGAAAGGAGGTGAGGGTTATCGGTCTATAATCCTTGGGATTAACATGGCTGCACTTTCCTGCCTTCGGCAGGAATACAACTCTTGAAGTTCTCCAATGTATAGGTATATAGCCTGTCCTCAAGCATGCCGTATAGATAGCGAAAAGCCATGGGGTGATCACCTCTTTGGCCACCTGCAACATGGCTGGAAATATCCCATCCAGTCCAGGTGCTTTAATGCCTGTAAAGGAGTCTATGGCCCATTGGATTTTCTTGTGAGTTACTAGTCCTGTGGGGATGGTTTGTTCCTCTGTCGCTGGGTCATGTAGCGTTGTGGCATCAGTGACCTCGGTGCATCCAGGGAAGTGTGCCTCCATTAGTGCTGTCAGGGCTTCTTCGCTGCTCTCTGCCCATTGTCCATTGTTGAGCTTGAGCTGACTCTGTATGGTGGGCTGCTTGGAGAGCAGCTTCCTGAGTCTTGCCGTTTCGGGCACCTTCTCGATGTTGGAGCAGAAGTTCCTCTACGAGCTGCGTTGTGCCTTGCGTATCTCTTTCTTGTAGTTTCTGAGTAGGTTCCTGTATTCCTCGTTTATAAACTCTTCATTCGCTTGTTTGGCGAGCTTGAAGAATTCCCGGAGGTTGTTTCTAAGGAGGGAGAGCTCTCTGTTCCACCAGAGTGGCTTGTTCTTCTTTTTCGTACTCGAGGGTGGGCATGCTGCACGGTACCCGCCCAGTAGCTCCTTGGATAGTCCCAAGAGAGTCCAAGAGTCCCAAGAGAGTCCCAAGAGACTTCTCTATTTCGTCAGCCGATTTTACCGACCCCGGACCGACCGCGAGCTTCGAGGTAACCGTCTTTTTGAACTTTTCCCAGTTTGTCTTCCGGGGGTTCCTATAGACGGCTACCTTCGAGGTGTGTTTAAATTCGTATTTAAACTGGATATACCTGTGATCTGAGAAGGATGGTCTTTCGAGGACCCTCCACCCAGTCACCGCGGTGCTCCTTCCCGTTACGAGTGTAAGGTCTAGCACATTTGATGAGGTTGGACCTACGTATGTGTAGTCCGCCCCCACGTTTGCTACTTCTATGTTAGTGGAGAGTATAAATTCTAGAAGAGACTCACCTCGGTCATTGGTGTCGGGGCTTCCCCATACATTGTGGTGGGCATTAGCGTCCGTACCAATGAGTATTTGGTAATCTTTGGATCCGGTTTCGTCTACCAGACTCCTTAGCTCTTCGGGTGGTGCGGGTCTGTCGTGTGCCATGTAGCAGGAGGCTACCAAGAGGTCCTCTGCCTCTTTATTTATTTGGAGGATAGCACACTGGCCCCCCTCATTGGGTAGCGGACTCCCAGTGTGCAGCACCTTCCAATCACCCGTTGGGATATCGGGATTTTGTCGCTGTAGGAGCCTCAGCGCCCTGTCTCCTTGGATCGCGATGGGGAAGACTACCTTCGCCTTCGGTATAGACGGGATCAGCTCCCTGTCTACCACCTCCAGCTTGGCGCCCTCCCACATCGCTTCCAGTTGGCCGACAGTTTGCGTTAGCCACCTACGCGTTGGGTCATCTTTGCATTTGAGGATCTTAACCCCATTCAGCCACCCAGCACCATCAAAGGTGGGCATGGGGGCTGCGGGATCCTCCTCCATTCGTGCAAACAATGAGTCGACGAGCCGCGCGTGCACCAACTTCCACTGCGCCGCCGTCATTCTTCCGTTCCCATCGCTACGGTCGATCAGCGCCACGATCAGATGTCGTCTGGCCGCATCACTCGCCGTCCGCGACTTCGGGTGTTGTGTCGGTGGGATCGCCACTTTCTGTGGTGGGGCTGCGCCCTTCGGCCCGCGTTGCCGCTTGCTCGCCGGAGTGTCTCTGCTGGCACTCTCAACGGAGCGTTGCCTCTTGCACGCCAGCATCTCCTCCACCTTGTTGGCGTACTTCCCGACGGATGCCCTCATCTGGGGCATTTGTGAGAAGTGCCTTCTGCCCTCTTCCACCCGCTGTTCGGCCCAGGTTAGCCTGGCTTCCTCCTCTTGGGAGATGTCGGCTTTACCCTGGAGCCGGCTCAGGATTTTGAGGGCTGCCTTGTACTGCGAGAGAGCCTTCATCCCCTCCCTGGAGCGCTTTGGCCCTTCCCTACGCGGGCAGCCGGTGCCTGGCTCCGGTGAGCGGAGAAGGCTCCCTTCCTCCGTATTACTGATTGAAGTCACGCTCTCCAGATCCGTGTCTGCTTCGACAGCGGCATCCGTACGGTTCAGCTTGGAGTGAGGATGTTTTTTGGCAGTCGTTGTACAACTGACGTGGCCTGCTCCCGCCACGTCCGCGGTGTGACCGCTGGCGACACGCAGAGAGGCATTCTCCTCCCCGTGCCCGCCGGTGGTAGCAGTCACGCATTCCACCGACGTTTGGACTGACATCCCAGTCCGTGCTTCATCTTTCACGACTTCCATTGTTGGCCCGTAGGTCCATAAGGTTGATCATTTTCGGGGGGACCACCCCCTAGCGTTTTATGCCTGGCCGCCAGGCACCTCTAGCCATGGCCCTAACCCAGCTCTCCCGACTCGAGGTCGAGAAGACGCTAGGTCATTGCCTTAGCTAGACACTGCATTGCCCCGGACGGGGCAAGCGACAATGCATTACCCTCGTCCGGGATAATGCAGTGTCCATTGCCCAGCCGGCACCCTCGTGGAGGGTTCAGCTAGAGGATTTTTGCCAGCCAAGCCAAGTTATAATTGCCATCCGAAATTTCCAGCGACCGCACAGTCTCCAAAGCTGCATCACGCAGACAGGAACGCAAATGCTGAAACTTCTCTACATTGGTTAGATCAGATTATCTAGATTATCTATGATGGTTACAAACGTGGAGTAGAAGTCGGTGCATTTAGCATATCCTCCGCTGAAAGTTGGAAGTTGTATAGGAGGCAGGGATGGTAACTGTCTACGTCGAGGTAGAAATGGCGAGCCGGCAAAATTAGCGGTGATGTTTCTTCCAGCCATGGTAGAATGAAGAGGCATGTGTCCGCTACTCTTTGCTATTTCCAGCATAATTGACGCCTTCACAGCGATTCGAACCTATCACCTAATCCACTGTGAATCTCGGTTTGATCCAATTCCTCAAGCTCGGTGTGGAGCATCTCAAACTTCCCGATCAGCTTATCGAGTTGCTCTTGTTTTACAACGAGCATATAATAGTCTGACACTAAAGACTCATTCTGGCACTTAGCAGCTAACCTTTTCATTTTTCCGCATAACTCCGTGGATTTAAGCTTTAAAAATTACACCCTGTTTTGCTCCCTGGCAATTGGAATTTCGTTAGCAGCGTCGGCAGCGTTGGCAGCATCAGCAACGTTGGCAGCAACAGCAGCGTTGGCAGCATCCATCTCCATAGCGGCGGCAGCTTAGCAAACGTTTACTGCGGGAAGATGACCGCAAAGAGTAAAGCGTGTAATAATTGTCGCTAGCGGGAAGACGAACGAAAAGAGGAACGAGCGCACTTGAGAGCAATGAGCAATAGCCGCAAGCAACGCTATGTGCAATTGGTAAAGAGTACCTCGCGTAATAGACGAGAAGAAATGAGAACCGTACGCCAACAGCTATATGCAAGGGCGGGCGGTGCTTATATGCATGTATGGATTCACTTACATATGTAGCGGATGACGCGGGTGGAATTAGCAATTAGTTTATAATTTTCAATGTTTTTTTGTAGTTTGTGATTGCGCTGATATTAATTATTGCACAGATCACGTCGGGGTCATCAAATGTTAAGCTAATGAGCTTTTTCACTAGCTGTTGCGATGTGTTGCTTAAATAAAGCTCGATTGGTTACATGAATAGTAACTATAGTTTATTGGTATATAAGCAGGTGGTGACGAATAAATATGATAATGATGAAAGACGGTCTGATGGCCACGAAGATCAGCTCAAGACTAAATGCAAGGCAGACGGCGTACTTTCCGTGCCCTATGAGGCAGCGCTTAACGAGAGAGAATGCGATTATGGAGAGAGTTAGAGCAGTTCGGGCTGCTGCTAAGCCGAGTACAAAGAATGCTTATATATGTATAAGTAAACGGAAGAAGAGCTTATTGCTAAACTAAATTACATTCTTAATTTCTATGTGTGACATTAGTTCAATCTTGGTTACATTGGTTACATATTAAATTAGTATATTGTTGATCTGTTTGATATTGAAATACGCTTTAATTCTGCTGTGCAATTAAATATTTTTATTATTTTATTGTTTTCTATATAAATTTCCTAGGTGTTACAATTTTAGTAAAGTTTTCTTAGTGATATATTCCACTTAAAATGTTTGGTTCAATGTATTGGATGTAATTATGTTTTCGAAATTTATGAAAAGTACAAGTTGGTGTACAATACAATACACTACAATGATCTTTATAAATTTCTTTTAAATAAACATTGCTTTCGTGTAAATAAAACTTTCCTGCGACATTTTAGTTGGTAATCTGTTCATTTCTGTCAGGCTATGGTGTAATAACACCCAATAAGTAATGTTGATTTTCAATTGTATTAGTAGGGATATGGGATAAAAAGAATATTTCTTTAGTGGCTAATACCCTCTGCACACTGAGCGCGTCACGGGGGAACGTTAGGATTTTTGACCGTCGGTGAAACTGCGATTCACACTGGCACCGTCTACCGTTTACCGTCTAACAGCTGATGACAAAAACAAAACTGAGTTTCTAAGCGGAAGAATTTTTATTTGTGTTTGAAAAAAAAATGGATTTCAAAAGTAGTTGTTGTTGCAACTGTTTTTCAACAGCAAAATATTTTCTTGCAACAACTAATGATTTTGTTGAACGAAATTAATTTTGATAGCGATTACAGCGGCGACTTTGACGACGAGGAGCTCCATCTTTGGGCAGCCGCTTTAGAAGAACAAAAGCCAGGAAGGTTGTGGTCGTTTGTGAGTACTTATACTAAATCTTACCAAAGTTTTAAGTACAAGGTCTTATGTTGTGTAGAATCGCTTCGGGACATTTTGGGAGAAAGATGTGCCTGACAACAACGAGGCGTTTTTCAAAGAGAGCTTCAGAATGGAGAGGACCTGCTTTAACATTTCAGTAAATCGGCTGGAAGTGCTCCGGAAAAGAGTATACAAACTGTAGAGCTGCCATTCCATTGGAGAAGCGAGTTGCCATTGCCATGTACACCTTGCGCTTGTCCTCTGAGTATCGGACAGTTGGTACGCTTTTCGGCGTGGTACCAAACACCGTGTGCAACATCCTGCACGAGTTTTGCAGAGCAGTCATCCACGAATTTTCGGATGAGTACATGTCGCCCAACTATCTCACTTCCGAAAAAATTTATGAGTGTGTAAAGGGATTCGAGGCAATTGGATTTCCTCAGTGCCTGGGTGCAATTGTTAAAAAATCAATAACATATGTATTTATATGTATGCATATAAATTGGTTTGAACACTTCCTTTTCAATTTAAATGGCTGCCACATTGAAATTAAACCACCACCAGCTGAGGCAGTCGACCACCACAATTATAAAGGCTGGTATTCAACCGTATTGTGTGCCCTAGTTGATTATAGGTAGGATACTGCCATGAAATTATGTATTTATTAAGAGGTTACAGTATTCTTATTTTGTTTCACTTTAGATACAGATTTACATATGTAAACATTGGCTTTGCAGGAAGGTGCAATGACTCCATGATCTATCGGTAGTCAAGCCTTGGAAAACGCATTGAAGCTTCAGAGATGCTTCAGGAAAAATCCAAGGAAATTGAAGGAGTGCAGGTGCCTGTAATGCTGATCGGGTCCCCGATCATCGGGGACTCAGCGTTCCGATTTTCTAAAAGGCTAATGAAGCCATTTTCTACAGCCGCTTCTTTGGAACAGCGTACGTTCAACTACAACTTATCTAAAGCTAGGCGAGTTGTAGAAAATGCGTTTGGTCATTTGAAAGCTAGATTTAGGATAATCGAAAAAGGTCTCGACAGCCACCATAAAAACAATAGCGCAATAATTATGTGCTGTTGCATACTGTACAATATTTTAAATTTGCACAACAGCGCAATTAACGATAGTTGGGAGCTTTTACCAGCAGAGCAGAGAGAGCAGCCCGATACCAGCAATAGTTCTGCTGATTATAACCAGTCAGCAGAACAGATACGATCTGCTATAGCAAAATATTGCGTAAATCGCAATAAATAAGACAAAATACAATTTAGAAACTTATTTATTTATTTTTGTTTTGTTTTGTTTTAAGCAATCCAAAAGATCATTCTGGAATTTGGATTGACTGCTTACTAGTGCATCCTTTCGTTTGCCCAGCAGCTCAGCCATTTCGATCTGCTTCTTGTGGAACTCTGTCTGTTCTTCTAATCTTGCTTTGGCTACAGCAAGCACCTTCAAGCCATCAACCTTGGTGCGCTTCGGTGCGCTGCAGGAACCGTCCAAGTAGACCTCGATAATAGCTCCCTCCGAAAAGAATTGATCTGCATCTGTTAATTAATGCCTATTATTAATATATTGTTAAGAAAATCTATTTTTTAACTTACTTTCGTTGTCCACTGTGTTCTGCTCCATATTGTTTACCCGGAAGGATCCCAAGAAGGAGTTCAACTTCTCATAATGCTTCCATCCAGATGGAGCGCTTCTACTTGGCCCTACTTTCTCCTTCTCCATTCTACAAGGTATACAAATAAAGTTAATTTCAATTTTAAATTCAAGAATATTCTTGAATGTGTTCTATAATGTAAATATTTACATTATAAACATGAGAGTTCTTGCGAACTCCCCGCAAATCGTCAATATTCTCTTGCCAAATATCTATCAGCATTATTTCCATTTACGTGGTCCACTGCAGCCTGCCGCCGCCTGCTCTTTTCTTATTATCTGCATTGTCTTCAAATATTAAGAATACAATTATTAAATTAAAAATATATATACATATGTATAAACTTACCACCTGATGCTCCTTCCATTTTAGATTGTGTTTTTATTTTGGTTTTTTTGGCGGTCATTTTTTACATATTCGCCGTGAATTTCATTTTTTTCGTTGTGAATGCCAATTTTCCAGAGTCGCATTTGAAAACCATCGGCTAAATATCGCATAGAAACGTGCTGTTTAGGAACATTCAAAACAGACGGTGGAACTAACTGGGAAATTTCGTGACGGCAAAACCTTAAGCACCGTCTAGGAAATAGACGGTAAACGGTGCTCAGTGTGAATAGGCTATAAGCTATAACAAGCGGAAGTTCTTATGTCATTTATATTTTTATTTTCAATGTTGTCAAGTTTTTCATTTTGAAGTAATTTGGGATTGAAAATTCCAAGTCGTGTTAGTTGGGAACTAATTGTCCAACCCATGTCCTCAATGTGTTCTGTAAAGTGTTCAATTTTAAATATTAAAAGGTTCAGTTTTTGTTCGGTTTCCATAGCGTAACCGTTGCTTTTAATCATTTTAATGCCTTCATTAAGAGTGTCGATGACATTGTTAAAATTACTAATCTGAACTGTGTTTTGTGCAAGAGTTTCAATTAGCTGTTACATTTTTTGTTTATCCTCTTCGTGAAGTAACTGGAATAGGTATTTATGAGCGGAACAAAAAAATGCATGATTCAAATCCTCGACGTCGTGGCCTGCGAAGGCGTACGGTCGGAGTACAAACGGGAAGCATAAAGAGGAGACCACACCTCAGACGTAGAACGCGTAGAGCACCAAGGCAACACCAAAGTCCTCTAGACGGAAGGCATCGGGGGAATCTACTGGCAGGGAGCCAAAGTTCAAGCGTCAGAGGACGGATCACTCTAAAAAAGCTTCCGAGCCGAAACCAGAAGACATTATGTACAGTCTAGGGTCGACGCCCGAGCTGTTGGTGGCCATCATCGACCGGCTGACTGCAGAATCTAACTGGCTGACTGCAGAATCGGAGATACTGAGTGCCATGAAGGATGCCATTTTTCGCGCAGACAGCCCTTTTTTATCAACCTCTTGCATCAAATGGTACACGGAATCTAAGGCGGTAGCCTGTCGTTCATGGTTCATGTCGGACCATGGAGACAGCCGACTAGACGACCACAATGGTGATAATCTGTGACAAGGGTAACGGCAAGGAACTCTGGATCAGTATTGGCCAGAACAGCCGTGCCAAGCCTCTCGCAGCGAACTGCCGCATATATTTTCGTATGGGCACCCTTGCGGTGGTAGTGCCGCAGCTTAATCTGCATCACTCAAGTGTACCATCGGCGGACCTGCTGCAGTTTATGGACGAGAAGAAGGTAGGTGGCCCTCATCCAAGAACCCTAGATCGTAGGTGAAAAGGTTAGGGGTTTGAGTTCTTGCGGATATCGTCTTCTCACACCACAACCTGTAAGCCAAGAACCTGTGTCGTGGTAAGGAACGACCTAAATGCTTAGTTGTCAGGACCTGACGATGGCACTATGCGAGAGGGAGGACGGGAAAAGCCTATACCTGGCCTCCCCCTTTTTGCCATATGATAAAAAATATCCGTCTTCGGAGAATGTCAGGTCCCTCGTCCGTCAAGCGCGGACGGAGTGTAACGACATCGTTTTAAGGTGTGACGCCAACGCCCATCATTCCCTTTGCGGAAGCACGGGCACGAACTCCAGGGGAGTCGCTGTTCGAGCACATCCTGTCCACGAATCTTGTTGTGTGCAACCGGGGAGACCACCCCACTTTCCGCAACAGCAATCGTGCTGAGGCTATTGATAACCTTGGCCTCGAACAGCGGCTCCCTTGCCATTGAGGATTGCCACGTGTCCTGTGAATGCTTCTTCTTGGACGACTTCAGGATACTCTACAATATAAAATGGGAAAGAGAGAAGGCCTACCGAAATCTCAAGCTTACAGACTGTAACCGCTTCTCCCAAACCGTGAGGAGGACGCTACACGAAAAGGTAGATCAGTAGAGGCCGCACTGCATTGAAAAGACTCTCAGCCATGTGGAATTCGCTTTGGCGGCCTTCCTCGATATAAAGGGCGTCTTCAATAACCTCAGGATCGAGTCAGTCACGGCTGCACTGGCCAAGATTGGTGCACACCCGACGGTAGCAGATGGCTGGATAGCGTTTTCAGGAGTAGAAAGCTCGGGAAAGCTCTTGCCCACAATCACTGAACGGCTGGAATCGGCGCTAGGAGTAGGGGAACGATACTCAAACTTTCGAGCGAAGCCAAGTATCTTGGCGTCATTCTTGACTCCAAACTCTCCTGGAAACGGAACGCGGAGGAAAGAATGAAAAAAGCAATGGTAGCCTTCTATACCTGTAGCAACACTTTTGGAATTAGATGGGACCTACAACAACGCATCATCAATTGGTTGTACACAGCGGTGGTGAGACACATCCTGACATACGGAGGCTTGGTCTGGTGGGAGGCGGTCAATACCAAATCTCACCCAGAAAATCTCCGTAAAGTCCAACGTGTGGCATGCCATGGGGTCACCAGATCTCTTAAATCCACCCCCCAGGTAGCTCTGGAACCATGCTAGACCTGACTCCGATAGACATTCACCTTAAGTGCCAGGCGGAGACTAGGGCATGGAGATTACTGGCAGCATGGTTCTTCAAGCCATCGTATTGCGGCCATGCCACTATACTCCGTAATGAGGAAAGTGGAGCGGCAGGAGAGAGTGACTATTGTGTACCAGAGTTTTCGTGGAGAAGAAACTTTAGTGGACGCATACCGGACAAGGAAGAGAAACATTGTCCTATCAAAGCCCTAATATCCTGCAAAACCACTAGTAGACTCGTACGCGAGACAGTGAAAACACTTAACCAAATAAGTTCACAGTTGCTCAAGCTCACGTGGGTCCCGGGTCACACCGACATCGCAGGCAACGAGAGCACGGATGAATGTGCCAGAGCAGGATTGGCCAAGCCGATTGCGGACGTGGTTAGTGATATACGGAGAAAACTACGAGACATCATCTCGCAGTTGATGAACCTGGCAAGAACGAGAGCCGACAGGCGGTGGAACACATCCTCCAATTGTGGGATCTCACGCTCGCTCTGGTCGTATTATGACCAAAACGCACCAAAACCCTCATGATCTTCAGGAAAGGGTAGGTGCGTGCTTTGACTGGAGTCATTATGGGGCACTGTGTCATCGGCCGCATGGCCACGAGGTATGGGCTACCCAACCATGATTTCTGCCACAGCTGTATGGACGAGGTGGAAGTTGAGAGTATTCAGCACCTTCTCTGTGGTTGTCCTGCACTCATGGGAAGGTGGCACCGAATTCTCGGAAGAACTTTCTTCGATGACCTAGACAGCCTGGCAACCATGCAACTTGGGAAACTAGCACTCTTCATTGAAGCCTCGTGATGGTTTTCGAAAATCCTCACCAACTAGAGAACACAAAGGCATGACAAGAATGGGCATCAAAATCGGCAAATCTGCCACCGAGTAATCTCGACTACGGTCGAGCAGCCCTATAAAACTAATCTAACCTAACCTTACCTTTAGAAGGCTATTGAATGTATGTTCTATTTGTGTTATATTTACTATGAAGCAGTGATTCTCGAATTGGATGGGTAGATGGAACCAAACAGCCTTGATTATTTTCAGTTGGGTTGATTTCTATCATTCCTCCTATGACTAATGTGGTCATGCTTATGATCATTATCATGATTATCGTGAATCCATTGATTGTGAAGTTTCTGTTGGCTGCAAATATTTACTATAATAAGTTTTCTTTTTAAATTTTTAGTTGTGATAATTAACAATCTGTCCTCTGTTAGTTTTTTTGTAATGCTTTTCATCAAATTTGTCTATTTTTCCTGTTTTTCTGAATGGATTTTTGGAGTTTGCACGTGTTATCGGTCCTTGTCTAAATGCTGTATCAATTTCGTAGTCATTTCGCTTTTCATTTAGTATGCTAATTTCTTTTCTTTTATTAGTTGCGCATTGTATGCAGGTGTTCCTGCACAGAGTAATATGGTAGCTGGAGTTTGTCCAGTTGTATTTTGTATAGTCTTCTGGTTGTATACGTGGTTGTATAGTTTCGAGTCTAGTTTCTTTATTTATTAGTATTGATAATTATAATTTTTTCATTGATGTGAAGGCGTTCCACGACTGATAACATAAACATAAATCTGTAACATAAACCTCTCTTGTACTGTAATGTGCCGTTTACACTGAGGCTGTTTTTTTACATGGGCTTAGAATAGGGCCCTAGTGGTGACAAAAAGTTGAGTCGTTTTCCGACGCAGGTGCGTTTATTCGTTATATTCGATTGGTTTTGATTTTTCTTTGCGCATAACAGCAATTTTTGTACTTTTCTGCCTATCAGCGGAACTATCACCACGAAGAACAACAAAAAACAGCAGATTAAAATATACATTTTGCCGCGTAAAAGGGGCAAAGGGGCAAAAATACATGTATTGCTTATTGCTAATTGCGTATTGCTAATGTCATTATTAAATCAAGCATTTCTACAAAATGGTTTATATGAAATTTATTGCTGCAAATTATATGTCTTTAAATCCTTTCACTGCTTCCGTGATCTTCTCAGGGTAAGAAATTCTGCCGTCGTGTACTTATCAGCGAGTTCAATCACTTCCTGACAAAATTCCATCAAAATCCTAACACACCGATATCGATAGGTAACGCACTCAGTGTAAAAAGCGTATTAGTCTCTGGGGTTAACTCAAAAGTCAATTTTGTGGATCGGTGCTCTGTTTTTGCAATATTGCAACTTCACAGTCATTAATGATGTTTTGAATGTTTTCGAATTTTTTTAAATTTGGTATTTTTCTTCGGAGGTAGTGCTTTTATTTTTCACATAACTTAAAATTCGAATAACTGGTTGTATTGAACTTTGCAGTTCTAAAAAGCTGACAAATTCATTTATAAATTCAACCCAGAAACTTTGTAGCTGCAGCTTAACGTCTGGTAGATATTAAGATTTCAAATTCAAATTTCATAATTTTTTTTTGTATTTTTTCCCGAAGTTTTGTTTTTGGAAACTCAGGAAAAGTTGAAAAAAAAATATTTTATGGCTTACATTTGTAGTTTTAGATAGAAACATTAATTAGGGGTCGTTTAAGGTATCGCTGGTAAGAAGCGATGGATAAACTAAATTTTACTTTTCCTGAGTTTTCAAAGTCAAAATTTCGGGGAAAATAATCGAAAAAAATTATGAAATTTGAATTTGAAATCTAAATATCTTCCAGACGTTAAGCTGCTAAGTTCAATACAACCAGTTATAAGAAACTTAAGTTGAGTGAAAAATAAAAGCCCTACCTCTAAAGAAAAATACGAAATTTTTAAAAAATCTTAAAAAAAAACTAAACCATAAAAAAAACATAATTCTTAAAAAAAATTTAAGTCTAAAAATCTATCAGAAAAAGTGATTTTGGGCGACAGCGGAAATAAACAGTTGAATTTTGTTGAGTATTGTAATCTGTAAAATACTAGGTTTCTTTGAAAAGGCGGATCATTTTCTCGATACCTGGATGAAGTAACTAACGTGTTCATTGATGATAAATACTTTAAATTCTGATTAGAACTTGATATCTTTAAGTGTGATTATACTCTTTAATATTTTAATATTACTGTGTGGGCTTATAATTTCTTGGTATTCTTGTTGGAAAACTAAAAAATCTGTTTCATTATCCATGTAAATGGCACTGGTGTGGTTTAAGAAATAGTTAACAAGGATATCTTTTGCTTTTGATAGTGCCATTTACGTGTATGTAATTGTTACTTTTGTATGTTTTTAAGTACAGTTCGATGTCTGTTTGGTCTTTGGTGTCTGTTAATAATTCCATTTGTTTGGTGAAATGATTTATTGGGTTTTCAGTAATTTCTTTGTCTTCTACTGCACTGTGTATAGTTGCTACTGTGGAAATATTATTTTGTTCTCCTACCATATTTTCTTCTAACAGAGCTTCAAAAATGTTGGACGTATTAACGTCGTTTGATTCTAGCAATTTATGAGGGATTATTCTGTTACTAATTGTTGTAAACTTACTTACATAATCAATTATGCCATTGTTTTCCATTTAGTTTTTTGCCTATAAGAATGTCATAATATGGTGAAAATTTATGCAAATAATATTTTTGTGTTTGCTGAAATTGGTGGGTGGGTTGTGTTCGGGCCAGCCTCTGAATAATAAGCCTACCTTCAAAACGTACTAGTATTTAAATTTGTTAAATGTAATCAATGCACTGTAAACGCCAACTTTCCGCTAGCCGCCGGAAGTTGAAACATTTCGTATTATTATTGTGGAAAAAAATAGGTGCCAAGAAAGCTTGTCATCTCAAACATAGGTGACCGAGACGTAATTTAAGACAATGGCTAATCGTGGTTGATTTAGAATAAAAAGGCAGTTCCGTGTTCAGCCGCAGACACGGTTTTTGACCTTTATCGTCTCTCATTTTCGCTCTCGCTTCTGTGCACCGTCACATAATCGTCGCATCTCTTATTCTCTGCACAACTGCAGCCACGGTTTTTGACTTTTCGTGTCTTCGTTCTCTTTCTCGCTTCTTTCTGTACACTTTCGCTTAAACGGTTATCTATTCATTTCACACCGTTAAATATGGACAGCGATCCGAATACAGACTCGGGAGAAAATAGTGTGATGGCTAATAACATTACTCAACAAAATTCAACTTTTTATTTCTGCTGTCACCCAAAATGACTTTTTCTGATAGATTTGGAGATTTACATTTTTTTTAAGAATTATGATTTTTCTTATGGTTAGTTTTTTTTAACGAATTTTTTTAAGATTTGTATTTTTCTTAAGAGGTAGTGCTTCTATTTTTCACATGACTTTAGTTTCCTTTAACTTCGGGCTAAGCGACTTATTCGCGGGCAACAAGATCGACAACTTGACCGTCGCGGAAATCGACGTTCGCATCGACAAGTTGGTACAAATTTGAGAGGAATTCAATAAGGGCCATAATGAACTGGAAGCGCTCAAAAAAGACGAAATTGGAAGTGAGATTCGCAACTTCATATCACTGAAGGCTGAGCTACTGGCTGCTCTCGAACTCGAACTCTCGGCCACTCGTGCGCTGCAGTCAATTCAATTACCCTATCAAACCATTCTGGACACAGTACCAACGTCATGGCTCACAAACAGCGACTTCCGGAGCTAAAGATACCCAAGTTTTCCGGTGTATACGTCGAATATTCGGACATTATGGGCATGTTCGATGCAGTCATTTAAGCGGATGCGGATTTCAACTACATCGACAAGTTCCCTCACCTTCACTCTAGCCTCGCTGATGTGGCTTTGGATTTGGTTCGTTCGTTGGAACCCTCCAGTGCCAATTATCGTGTAGCACTGGACATACTCAATAAACGCTGTAGTAACAAAGGACTTGTTTTTCAGGCATACATCAAGAAGATTCTGGCACTCAAGAGAGTAGATTCGCCATCTTCTAAAAAGCATCGGGAGTTTTCGGATACAGTAAATTTACATATGAGTGCGTTGCAGACTTTAGAAACTGATTTGGAGATATCAAACTACATGATAATCAACATTCTGATACAGAAGTTGGATGCTAAGACGCAAATTAAATGAAAGGTCCAACTGTCAAACGATGATATACCAACAGCAAGGGATTTTTACGAATACTTGAGGAAACGATGCCAGAAGATGCAGAGTTTGGAATACGCTACAGCGACACCCGCTAATAGCGCTCAGGTGGGAAAAAACCATACTTCTACGAATTAAAAAAAAAACATTTGTTGGCTCCGATTCTTCCACCGACTCGTCTGTATGCATTTCTTGCCGTTCAGCGGGACGTGGAATATATTCATGTAAGATCTTCGGAAATTTGTCACCGTTGCTGAGCCACATAGAAGTTAAGAAGGTTTCCCTCTGTTTGAATTTCCTGAAAGAAGGGCAAATGTCGAGTATGCGGTGGGAGTCATCATAGTTTGTTGAATTTCGAGACTCGGCAGTCCAAAACTCATAATCTACATAATCTCGTAATCTACACTCAAGGCGCGGTACTCCGCCTTTATGAGGGAGTACATTGATTTACAGCATATGTCCGCAGTCAACCCTTAATCTCGTAGCTTCTGAAAATACTTCTTGCCTTCTTGTCATGAAGGAGGATAGTACGACGACAAAGCTTTTTGTCGTTTTCAATGGCTCTGCAGCTACATCAACTGGATGTTCCCTAAATGATGCGATGATGGCAGGCCCTGTTATTCAGCCTGCATTGTTCAGCATATTAATTCGGTTTCGCACATATCCAATCGGTCTCACAATTTTTTGCAGTTCCCGCAATGCACCAGCTGGCAATTGACGAGGGTGAGTACTACGCTATTGGCTCAGCTGCTCTGCAACAGGAGTTTTACGTGGATGATTTCAATTCCGGCGGCAGCTCTGTCGCAGAGGTCTGTACTGTCTTGCGGTAAGGAAGTGCTTGAAGGAACCCCTGCAGAAGACAGAGAGAAATTCTTAAGGTTTCATGATGGAAGTGACATAAACAAAACTATTGGCTTAGCATGGGACCCTGCATCAGATCAGCTGCTTTTGAGTTGTCTGCGCTGGATACAAATTAAAAGCTATGCAAGCGATCGGTTCTGTCTACCGTTGCTCGTTTCTAATACCCTCTTGGATTGATATCGATATTGAATCCTGTTATTGAATGGTGCAAAATCTTCCTTCAGCAGCTTTGGAGAGAAAATTTGGATTGGGATGAAATCCTACCCTCAGCGTTGCATTCAACTTGGATGGACTTGAGAAACAGCTTATCAAGTATCTCTCGGATATCATTTCCTCGCATGGTTCATCATTCTGCTGTGGTCATAGAGATTCATGGATTTTGTGACGCCAGCATAAACACCTTAGCTGGAATTAAGTGGAGCCCATTTGCTTGTGAAAATCATGAAAAACTCGAAGGATATTGGAATCTTTACAGGTCAGTTTTACTGCTGGTTGGATTCGTTGACGGCATTATCTTGGATACGGGATGAGCCAGCCAAATTTCAAATTCTCGTGGCTAATCGAGTGGCATCAATTCAGGCGCCCTATGTCTAGACATCTTTAAATCCTGCTAACGTTCTCTCTAGAGGCTCACTCCCCAACCACCTAATGCATTCAGAGCTGTGGTTTCAGGGTCCATCGTTTTTAGTAGGCTCCAAGGAAGAGTGGCCTATACCTTTTGTTCCTGAAGCACATGCCGATCTCACGTCAGGATGCACATTTTCAAACTCTTTCTTTGGAATGCAGCACATATCCGCCTACATGCAAACGTTTTTAAATCGTCTTCGGCATTCTGTACTCACCATTTCTGAAAGGAAAGAATGCATTTTCTAATTTGAAACGTTCGGCTGGCTAGCTTAGGGATGGATATGAAGTAGATTCAACGCAATGGTCAAGTAATGAAATCCAGTTCCATCAGTTTGCTCTCTCCGTTCATCGATCAGTCTTGATTACTAAGAGTTGGAGGTCAGATTGGCAACTTATCGCTAGTTTTGATTCTATACTATAACTTGTGCACTGATAAAACATTATAACGAAAGGAACCTTCATGCTTGACCTCGCGCACTTCTTGCCAAAAGTCGGCTGGAATATTGGCCAATTGGAGGAATCAAGTCAGTGTCAAAGTTAGTCAGCAAGTTTTTAAGATGCTTCAGGACTAACCCGCGAGATCTGCCTAAGGAGCGTTTGGGAGGATCTTGGACCTTTGAAGTCACTACAGTAGATCATTGTGGGCCCTTTTTCTACAGATCAGAAATCCGCTCGAGTCGTCCTATCAAGTGCTACATTTGTGTCTTCATTTGCATTACTTCCACGGCAATACACATGCAGCTCGTAAAGGACCTGACCACCGGTTCATTTCTAGGCGCCCTACAGCGTTTTACGTCCAGAGGAGGAAGCCTATGTCTAATTTGGTCTGACAACGCGACAAACTTCGTTGGCGCCAAAAACGAGCTCTTGGAGCTAAAGGAACTTTTTATGAGCGCCTCGCATATGAAAGAGGTCCATGAATCCTGCGCTTGAACCCACCACGTTCTCTGCATTTTGGCGGAGTGTGGGAAGCGGCCGTGAAGACTGCAAAGCATCACCGGTACATTTCAGTTGCGCCCTCGGTGCTTGACTTCAACGAGCTGCTCACTCTGATCTGCCAAGTCATTTTTAATTCTCGCCCTTTGCCCTCGCTTTCAAAAAATTCGTCGCCAACACAGTGGCCTTCACTTTGGAATATTCTACACCAAGTGAATGGGGTCACGTGAACACGACAGAGAACCCAGCTGACTGTGCGACGAGAGGATTCGCCCCAGAGGAGCTGAAGGATTTTGGATTGTGGTGGAAGGGACCTGGTTGGCTCCTGCACGATCAGTCCTCGTGGCCATCTGAACAGGAGTATGAGGTGTCTGAGCTCTCTATGGCTGGAAGATCTCGCGTTGGAAGCCAAATCGGATAAAATTTACGTTCACTATGCTGTCCAGGGAGTCTCAGTTATAGAGCGACACTGCACGGAGGTGCGCTTTGACTTTGGCACAGGCACGCCAATGGTTCTGGATAGTCACTGGGAGGCAAGCAGTTCGTCGAGTAATCAGGAAATGTATGCGATGTTTCCGGGTGCGACCATCAACGTCCACCCAACTTATGGGAGATCTGCCTCTTTATCGAGTCAATCCGCCGATTCAACGCTTCATTGCGACCGGAGTAGATTAGACCGGCGTCACAGAGCTCAAAGCAGCGCGTCTACGAGGCGCAAGTATGTATAAGGGCTACATTTCTATCTTCATTTGTCTGGCGACAAAGGCTGTGCACTTGGAAGCGGTCACAGGCCTCACTACAAATCATTTTTCGCAGGATCTGGACAGGTGTACAGGTCGGCGAGGGTTGGTCAAACACCCATATAGCGACAACGGTACCAACTTTGTCGGTGCTGACAATGCTCTGAAGACGGTGTATGCCCAGTTACGAAAGGAGTTATAACTGTCTTCTAGAACCCTAAAGCCAAGTGTCTTAAGTGGATTGTCGCCGCGGGAACAAGGAAATCTTAATGCTGGGTCTAGCATTGGCGGGCATGTTCGGTTTTGCATCTCTTGTCTCAAGGTGCCAAACTCCCCAATCTGGGCTCTCTCGGAATATTGGCGTTCGTGCCCACCAACAGCATAGGTCTTGCGAGCGACGTGCCTGAGAGAGAGAGCTAGTCTGCTTGCTAACGTCACCGAACACAGCATCACCCCGATGTAACCTACGCCACAACCTACCGGTGCCGTCAATACCATTGTCTCTAAATCATTTTATCATTAAATTCTAAATTAAATATAATCAAAGTGTTCGCATTGGCTCCGGGAACACCTCCTCATTTTCCTCTGGATATTCTGGTCATATATATATTCAGGGGGCACAACTTTACAATATTAATATAAATTAATAATATAGATTTATGTAATATTTTCATTTTTTTTTTTGAGTCTTTTGACGCTTTTATTTTTGCATAATTTTTCTACTTTGCCACACGGCCTTTTTGAATTTTGAACGCGTGGCGTATGGTTTTTACATTCTCCCCCTCGGGGGGTTGTAATTTTTCGAAGCATTTAGATAAACAAACTATAAAGTTTATATAAAGAAGAATAGCCTTTAATGCCCTTTAATATTATAAATATTAAATAAAAATAAAACATTTCGGCTTACAATAAAGAGTAATGTTTAATGCAGGAAAATTTTTGAATACAGCTTTCTGATATTCGCCATTGTTATTGAACTCCATAATTATATTTTTTTGAATGATGGAAGCAAAGTTTCTGACGAGGTTATTCTTTATAATTTTTTTTATTATGCTAACCAGCAATAATTTTGCAAAACGAGAGTTTTTATTAATATACATAAATATATAGCATAAACAAATATTTTATATTCACATATGTACATACATACATACTTACATAAAACGACGAATCCTTTTAATTTTTTCTTGAGAAGTTTCTAGGTCAACTGTTGTACTTAAGGGTAAAACGGATTCCAGATTTATAGCTTTTACACTGGTGCATTACCTATCGCATTGGCAAAGACGCAGAGAAGCAGAACTGCCGTTTACACACTGCGCCTGCGTCTTGGAAGAAGGAAGACAAATTTTGTAAACAAAGTAAATAATGTTCGAAAATCAGCGAAATATGTCGAAATATAGTTGATTCTTTTAACTGCAGTGTCGCTGAAAGTGAGGAGAATTTGAAGTGGATGGAAGCGGTTGAGTTATCGTCAGAAAGGTTGCAACGTCCTCGTTTCGTTTGGACATTTGCCTTTTTTAAGGAAAATTGAAGCATGGTAATCTCCAAAAGAAATACGCTCCTTTTCGACTGGCAATCCCTCCGGTGAAGAGAATAGCCATAGCCTTTTATTGCCAAGGATCGCCTGCGAAATATCTGTACGGGAGTCTATTTGGTGTGTCAAGGCTTTGTCTGCCTCATATTACAGCAGTTTTGTCGCGAGGTAGTTGCTCAACTCGCTGACAAGTATCTGCCAGCAGACTTTCTTACCCTGAAGATCACGAGCAACAGCAGAAAAAGTTGAATCAGCTTTATTGTTAAATGCTTTTAATAATAAAATTTACGCTTAAACACATTGTTAAACCATTACGCGAATTTTTGCCCGTACGTTTTCAAGCAAAACGTGCAATATAAAAATACTGGCGAGACGAATATGACCAATTATGCATGCCCTGAGCGTGCGTTTTTGCGTTTTTTAATTTTGGAGCAAAGTAAGAATTGAATTCACAGCATAGCAATGAGTTTACATAATATGGCATTGGCGGTCCTTTACGTGGCGGAGGAGGAGGACAACAGTCAGACAAAAAGGAGACAACATTGAGTAAATCCATATCTGCAGGAACTAAATAGCAATGGCCGATTCATTTGTACATTTTACTGATCCTTTTATGCATCTTAGCACCACAGAATCCCCTGCGCATTTTTATACTATTGAATCGAAATGTTTCGATCCGCCAAATTCCAAATCAACCCTCTTTTCGACACTATTTATAACATGTATTATTTTTTCTCATAAAGCTGCATCATTTTAGCATTTTTGTTATTCATTTCTTGTCTGTGTATCATCTGTTCTTGATTGAACTTAGCACACAACCTCAGTTTTATACCCTTTTTACATTAGGGCGCATCTTTGGATTTTTCCGTTAAATGGAACATGTGACAATGATGACTATAAGAGCCCTGTAGATATAAGAGGACAATGATGCCGCATGATACGATATTTGGTCATCATTCAAGTGTTCGTATTCTGTCGAGTATTTTTACAATATACTGAAATAATTCGGGGTATCAACGCGGTATTGGGGTATTTTTGTCGAATCAAACAATAAATTCAATTTAAAGTTGAGCGGACAAACCATTCCTGAACATTTCAATTAAAAAAGATCTATTGCAAGCAAAACGAGAAGACGTTGTGACGCGGCCTTTGCCGCGGCTCTACCTTATACCCGGTACTCAGTCAGTATATACATACATACATTTATGAGCATACGATTTATCTAATTTATTATATATTCTCAAAAGGGACGAAAATAATATTTAAAATTAAAAAAATTTTTTTTAGAATTTTTATACTGCATATTTCATTTTTAGTTTACATATGCTTTGTATATCTGCGCCTACATTTCATGAACATGTAACTATATATTTGAGACGCAAGTGTTTGGACAGAGAGAGGGAGGGAATGAGTCGCGCTTGGCAGGCGTTGCGCCACTGAAATTTAATTTGTTCTTCTGGCCATAATATTGATCGATCTGATCCAGATCCAGATCCGATAATCGTAGATATGGTAATTTTTCAGCATTCTGCGTTTTGGTTTTCATTTATCTTAAAAATTGTGGATTCCACAGATTTTCGTTTTTTGTGGGCGGAAAGGAGCGTGTCAAAGTTTTGAAATACACTTGTACTGAAGTGATATCACAGGAGCTTGGATAGAAAGTTTGCTTGCTCTAGCTTTTATAGTCTCTGAGATCTAGGCGCTCATTTAAACGAATAAGCAAAGCAGACAGGGTCGCTGTGCGAGAGAGCGAGAGGGAACGATGACTTTCGAAATGGATTTCTATATTCATTGTAGCTAAAATAATTATCTCTGATTCACGATTCAGACTTCTGATAGAAATGATAATTCGCTATATTCTGCGTTTTAGTTTTCTCGTACTTTAACATTGATCCTACGGACTTTCTCCTTTGTGGGGGCGGAAGTGGGCGGGGCAAAATTTGGAAATATATTTGGAGTAGTGTGATCACACAGAAGACTGGATACAAAACTTGGTTGCTCTAGCTTTAATAGTCTCTGAGATATAGGCGCAAATGAAGACGGACGGACGGACAGACGGACGGACGGACGGACGGACGGACGGACGGACAGACAGACATGGCTATATCGACTCGGCTATTGATGCTGATCAAGAATATATGTACTTTATGGGGTCGGAAACGCTTCCTTCTGGGCGTTACACACAACCGTTATCCGCACAAATCTAATATACCCCTATACTCTTCGAGTACTTGGGTATAAAAATAGTAACATAAAGACTTGCAAGGTCTTTGGGACGCGCTGATTCAAACTTTAAATGTGATCACGCCGAAGTGTGAAGTCAATAGCACGTAATGTTGTATTTTTCGGTGGGTAAACAATAGCTGACAAAATGATGCGAAATGATACGGCCTAGTGCAAACCTCTCGCCAATTTTTCCGCCCTTCGACAATGATCGATGAAAAAGGCTATTAGCTGCATGTAAATTAAAACTCTAGGGAATGTAAAAATACACAAGTACCATGAAATACTTTCCAGCGTATGTAGTACGGCGTGTTGCTTGGTGATTTGAATACTACTTTCAAACTGACCTAGAAAAATCATTTGGCATTCAAATTTTTTTTTTTAGTTCTATAAAATATTAAACTTGATTCTATTTGCTAGCACTTTTTTCGGATCTCTGCACGGCCCTTAAGTATTGCCAATATATTTTGTTGGTTTTTAATGATTGTTAGCATCCCTTTTCCGATTTTCCATCCTTTTATTTATAAGGGCCGTGCCAAGATCCGAAAAAGTGCTAGCAAACAGAATCAGTGTAATCATAACTGGAATGCAGCAATAATATTTTGCGGAATCTGTAGTACATATTCACTATGAATATGTATCAATACGAATATATTTTCAGACTCGCACATACAAACGTTGTAGGTTATTTTTTTTTAAAAATTTTTTAAAAATTTGGTTTTTTTTCAGAGGTAGTGCTTCTATTTTTTACATATCTTAAGTTTCCTATAATTAATTGTATTGAACTTTGCAGTTTTGAAAATTTTAAATTCAGCTATAAATCCGACTCTGACACTTTGTAGCTGCAGCTTAACGTCTGGAAGATATTAATAGGCTTTTTACACTGTGGTGCATTACCTATCGATATCGGAGAAGACGCAGAGAAGCAGGTTTGCCGTTTACACTACAGCGACTTTGCTTCTTTGCGTCTTGGAAGAGAAGAAAATTTGTAAACAAAACAAACTACTCTGAAATAAACAAAATATGTCAGAAAAGGAGCTAATTCTTTTATCTGCGGTGGCGCAAAATGAAGCGAATCTGTTGAAGTGCATGGCAGTGTCTGGGCTATCCTCAGAAAAGTTGCAATTCGTCTTGCAACTGCAATGTCCTCCTTGCGTTTGGACTCTTGTAGGTAAAGAGCAGACAATATTCTCTCTTTTCAATTAAATAATGTATTCTTCATTGCAATAGCCACGATGTGGTTCAATTTGGGAGGAAGATGTTGTGGAGAACTCCGATGCCTATTTTAAGGAAAATTTCTGCATGGAAAGGAGTACTTCAACATTCTCGTTAGACTGTTGCCCAATCTCAAAAAGAAAAAAACTCCTTTTCGACTGACAATCCCTCTGGAGAAGAGAATAGCCATAGCCCTTTATTGCCTAGGATCGCCTGCGGAATATCGCACGGGAGTCTATTTGGTGTGTCAGGGGCTTTTGTCTGCCTCATATTACTGCAGTTTTGTCGCGAGGTAGTTGCTCAACTCGCTGACAAGTATCTGCAAGCAGACTTTCTTACCCTGAGAAGATCACGGAAACAGTGAAAGGATTCAAAGACATGGGATTTGCAGAAAAAAATTTGAAATCAACTATATTGTTGAAATCCTTTTTTTAATAATAAAATTAGTTAAAACAATTTGTTCTTACCATTACATGAATTTTTGCCCCTTTTTACTCAGTTAAAAATTTTACGCGGCAAAATTTAAATTTGAATCTGCTGTTTTTTGTTGTTATTAGTGGTGATAGTTCCGCTGATTAGGCAGAAAAGTACGAAAATTGCTGTTATGCGCACAGAAATACCACAGAAATACCCAAACGCAGTTGCGTCGGAAAAAGACGCAACTTTTTACCATCACTAGGGCCCTATGCTAAACCTATGTAACAAAAACTGCGTTTCTGGGAAGACGCAAAGAATCAAGACGCAGCCTCAGTGTAAACGGCACCTAAGATTTCAAATTCAAAATTTTTCGGTATTTTTCCCCGAAATTTTGACTTGGAAAACTCAGGAAAAGTAGAAAAAAAGTATATTTGATGGCTAACATTTTTAGTTTTAGATAGACACATTAATTAGACACATTAATCGTTTAAGGTAGCGTTTGTAAGAATCGATGAATAAACGGCTAAGTTACAATCGTTTGACCAAACTTTCATACGCCGTTTGGCATAATTCTTCCAAAAATGTTAAATCTCCAAATCTATCAGAAAAAATCATTTTGGGCGACATCTGAAAAATGTTGCTATTATTTGGTATTAGGTCTTTAAAAATAACAATACACGTGTATAATAGAAAATAAGGCGGAACACTGTAACTTTCCACACATTAACTTCGTCAAAACTTCTTAGCTTTCTGGTGAACTCAACAGGTATAAATGATGCTATGGAAAGGCTTCACTCTATTGGGTTCTGTTTTATCCTGTCCTTAAGACGGATAATGTCATTGTTAATAATCATCTTAGTATTTTTTTTGGAAAGTCCCAAATCAAGCAAGTGCATCGAATCGGAAATTGGGCTATCATGCCAAATCATTGTGAATACAAAATGGTTGGTGATGCTCCACATATTTTCTCAACGCATAGTCTTCGTCGGAATTTTTAACACCACTGTTTGACTAGAATGCAATTTTGTTAGATACACGAGTGCCTACTTGAATGAATTTCATGCAGCCATTATATGATGTATGGCCCTTTAAACCGCAAATTAAAGACTTCGCGGAGATATCACATACAAAAGCCTTGCAGTTAAGGCTATTTGAGTCAATTTGAACGCCATCTATTTTTATGCCAAATATGTTCCAATAAGGAAAACTTCGCTGTTTTCTACGTTTCTAAAATTTTCTCATATTCGCCACAAGCTTGTGGCTGAACTTTTGAAAAGTGTGAGGCCGTCTATACCAACGTCCATATTCAGTTTAGAACAATTTTTAAATAGAACGGCATTTTGCTGATTGTAATTTTCAATACCTAGGTGCAGGTAAATGCCAGGTGCATCTGTTCGCGTAACAGTCTTAGCAAGAAACCCTACTATTGACCTTATGGAGCAAGGCACATCTATAATATAACCTAGTAAAATGTTTAAAAGGGTTCGTACGAAAGTTCTTGACGGCCTGTGCTGCAAATACCAGAGTTTAAGCTTTTCTGTAAGACTAACCGATTTTATTTCTAAACTTTCAATATTTTCAAAATTTTGAAAATTGCAAATGTTTTCTTTTGAGCTACTTTTTAGCTACTTTTAGCCGCGACCTAATTTTCGGCCTTCTGCAGCAGCCAGCCGTAGCAAATTTCTCTAACTGAACCCATTTTTACAACGCATTTTCTTCTAGCTTTTGTATGTGTGTGTGAATATGTATGTATAAATAATTATTTAATTGGACACAAGTATAGATTTGTTTTACAATCTTTAATGATATTAAATTGGATAAGATTGAATCAAGTACAAAGATATTATAATGTGAGTAATAAGGGCCTGCAAGGCGAGAACGAATACGTTGCTGCCACTCGGCTGACCGCTAAAGACTAAACTTTAGTATCCCAAACTCCTAAAGGCAAGCCCTTCGCTGCCGCCCACGACGCCAGTTGCTATTCAGCCAAAGTGCTGACCCAGCGCCTCTTGAGTGGTGTTTGTTGACGGCCGGCATCCGGGCGATCGGTCGCGCCGATCGCGATCCCACAGATGACGAAAACTGCTTATTCGACAATAATGCAGAGTCCGCTCCATCCAGTGGCAGATTCAGTTAACTCTCGTTAACTACTCCCCCCTTCAAGACTTGACCGTCCTCGGTCAAGCTCAGGCTCTTCAGCATCTGTTGAATGGCGATGGTGTTTCCCTTCTGCTGCCTGCGTCGCAACCACCAGAAAACGCCGATTAGAACGGCGCACACGGCCACACCTACGACAGTAGACAGTATGAGACCGATCGTAAGGTTTGTATGAACCTCGGCCAGTTGCTGCAGATTTTCCTCATTCAACTTATGAAGGTACGGCAGGCTCAGCAGAGTTTGGTGGCTGGTGACGTTGATCTTCGCGGAAGCTGCCACGCCTGGGATCCTCTTCGGCGCATTATTGAAATTGGTGTCTTTGCCGTTGATGAGGGCGACCCGGTCAAAGGTCACTAGGTATGTTCCCGCAATGCTACGCTCGGGACCATCATCGGCGGCCACGGTGGCGATGTCGTCATTGATTATTACAATACCCTCGTCCACCTCCAAGATTGGGGGCAGATTGTTCGGTTGCGTACCGCAGTGGGCCACAGTACCAAAGTGCAGCTGTTGTGCGCAACTAGTCGCTGGTGCCTCCTTGCAGAAGGCTAATGATGGGGGCCCCATACATGATGAGACGGCGATGACTTTGTTGCCGCATTCTGCTATGATGGGCTCGGGTAACCGGATCGCTATGCCTTTGTGCGCGACTGGGAAGATGGTTATTTTCTTGCAAATAAACTTAGGTCTAGGTACTTCTATTACAAAAATTATTAATTCCTTATTAGCTAGTGCCCGCTGCATTTGCAGCGCCCAATAGTTGGGTAACGCTGATATCTGTGGAACCTTTTCTCAAAATCGCCTCTAGGTCATCACTCTCGATGATAGCTGGATTTACAATATTTAAAGTGGTGGCGATCATTATGTTCTGTAATTCAAGCGTCAAAATTCTATTTCTGGTTAGAAGGTTCTCATATAGGTGGGAATTGTTTATATCCTCATTTATGTTATAGTTATCTGTCTATTGTTGGCTTTAATTAGATCGTACTCAACCTGTCTCGATTGCTGTAAGTCATCAAAGTCCGGAGTCCCTGCGATGACTTTCAGCGCTGACCCTAGGATGTTCAGGCTCCTCGCATACCTGTGGTGAACTCCCAGTGCCGCAGTCAGTGTTAGTAGGTGTTTTGTATCTGTCTCTAATATTTTTCTCATATTTTTCTTTTTTCTTCTTTCTCATTTTTCTTTTCTATCTCAAATTGTCTTTGTGGACCACCCTCCCTTTAATAAGAACGGTGGTCCCTAGATCTGCTTCCACCCTTTGCTCCGTGCAGAGGGGAGTTAGCTTGTTTCCTAACCTCCTGTTAGCTTTTACTAGGACTTGTTCTCCCACTTCGAAGGTCCTATTTTGTCTGTTTGGGCTGTTTCTATTAAGTTGCTCCTGCTGGGCCTTTACCAGTTTCAACATTATCTCCTCCCCAAGGTCACAATTTGCGTGGACCACATCCATGGGCGTCTTGTTTGTGACGGAGTGGATGGTACGGTTGTATTCGATGGTCGCTAGAATGACTAGCTCGACCGTATCGTCAGCCTGGCGCTGCAACTTCAAACACCTGGCAATTTCTAATAAGGTGCTGTGGAAGCGCTTTATTTGTCCGTTTGATGTGCTGTGCAACGGTGGGGCAGTTGCTACATCGACGTTGAGTAGGTTCTTCAATAAGGACCGAATGGTCTCAGAATTGAAGGCTGGCTCATTGTCACAATAAATGGTCTTTATGGCTGGGAAGATGTTCACCAGTTGCAAAATTGGTATTTTAATGTCAGTTATTGTGCGTGAAGCGACTTGTTGCGTTATTGCAAGTTTTGAAAATTTGTCAATCGCGGTTAGGAAGTGTTTTCCTGCGGTGGAAAAAATGTCGATATGAATCAACTCGCCTACTCTAGCCGATATCGGCGTCACCCCTAATTCTTGCCTTCTAGGGTGTCTGTCATACCTAGTTTTTTGGCATATCCTGCAGTTAGATACCACTTCTGATGCGATTCTTTCCATTTTTGGAAAGTAGTAATAGCGCAGCACCTGCTTTACATTCTCCTGGGCTGCCCTGTGCGCCCGATTGTGCTAGGTGGTTACTATCTCCCTTTGTTCCCCATCGTTTGTAATGTCTGTCACTAGGGTCTTACAATACCGAAACTTTGTGTCCGGAAGCTGTGAAGCTGCTTCGAGGGGGTATCTGCCTCTTTCAGAGTTATTTGATTCCTGAAGCAGTTCACTATTTTGTCTGTGGCCTCAATTACATAAGTAAGCGAGGCTTCACTATGAATTGTAGCTGCGTCGGATCGACACTAACTCTCTAAGGCATTAATATCTTTCCTCGACAGCGCATCCGCTACATGGTTGTCCCTGCCTGGTTTGTATAAGACTGTCGCGCCACACTCATCAATTCTCGCTTTCCAACGTTTTATTTTGGAATTGCGATTTCTATCCGAAACTGCGAATATCAATGGCTGATGGTCTGTGTATATGTTACTGTCACTCTTTCCATATAGATAGTGACGAAGCGAATCTAGGGCCCAAACTATTGCCAACAGTTCTCTTTCATTGGTCGCGTAGTTGAGCTCCCTGTCCTTCAGAGTCCTAGAAATCATGGTTATGGGTATATTGCCTTGCGACAGCACCACCCCAATGCCACTGGCTGAGGCATCAGTGGTTAGGTCGAATGGCTGGTTAGAGTCTGGGTAGTGGAGAACAACGTCTTCCGACGCCAAAATATTCCAAAGTTTATCAAAGGCCTGCTTTTGTACCTCGTCAAACTGTATAGGAACAGACTTAAAGCGTTGCTTGCTGATTTTGCCGTTTTCTTTCAAAATTCTTTCTCCTTTCAAAATACTGGAAATTGGCCTTGCTATCTGAGCGAAGTCCTTTATGAAGCACCTGTAGTAGCTGGCAAGACCCAAGAATGATCTTACCGCAAACAGGGTGGAGGGTTGCCTAAACTCCTGAATGGCCTTGACTTTATCGGGGCTTGTTCTTGTGCCCTCAGTTGATACCATAAAACCAAGGAATTCCACTTGTCCCTTAAAGAATTGGGACTTCTCCTTTGACACCCTCATGTTTGCGTCGTGGAGGCTGCTGAGCACGGTGTCAATGTCTGTGACATGATCCGACTCACTCCTTGAAAACACGATGACATCATCAACGTACACATAACATATCTTGCCGATATGCTCTCGCAATACGTCGTCGTGAAGTATCTTGCCTTCCCCAGATTTGAAAGTATCATGGAGATACAAGGCATCGGGTACTTGTCTGTTATGGTCTTTGAGTTAAGCTTGCGGAAGTCTATGACTAGCCGTTTCTTGCTTGAACCCGAACTGTCAGTGCCTTTTTTTCCGACAACCCATATGGGGTTGTTGTACGGAGACCTGGATGGCCGAATGATCTTGTTCTTCAAAAGGTCTTTCACTTCGTCATTGACAAAGTCAGTGGCCCCTACAGGAAAAGGGTACATCTTTGAGTAGATCGGCTCCTCATCCTCGGTCCTAATTGTGGCTACTATTGCCGTATTAAAGGGCAGCATTTCAGTTGGATCTGCAAATGCCTTTATACGGTTGGACATCATTTTGAGAAATTCGTCCCTTACTGCTGGTGGAACTTCGATATCGTCTATTTTCATGAAGTTGACGCTGGGGCACTTGTGGAATAAGATTTTTTCAGATTCATGCCCGAAGTGGAGTTTCTTTGTTTCCAAGTTTATATTGACGCCAGCCTTGGTCAGCGTGTCAAGCCCTACGATGCCATCAAAAGTTGATAGCTCTGGCAAGATAAAGAACGGGCTTTTAATGCCGAACATGGTTAGGGAACATTTTCGATTTACTCTGTTGAAGCCGTGTAGGGACTTTACAATGAATGGGGCTTCTACAGGGACAATTCCCTGAAGTTCAGGGAGCAGGGATTCTCCCCTAAAAAATGAACAGTATCACTTTCGTATCCCGGATTGTTATCCTCATCGATCTCCTCCACCGCCTCAGACGTCAACTGATCGTACTTTTGTTCGTACTGATCTGGGTCTTCCTGAGCGATGTGATTAACCCGCTGTCTGCGCTGGTCGGAGAATCTCTGGGATCCAGCCGGCCTCTTGAACGCACCCTGTTGGTGCCCGATAATACGGTTTGTCCCAGCCGGTGGGCCTAAATTGGATCCCAGTTGCTTTTGAAAGTTAGTCGGTTGACGGAGTTTAGAGGAAGATGGGTCGACATCCATCATTTCCACCTTATCTTGGCCACGGTGACCATTTGTTTGGTGAGTGCCCTGATTATTCGTGTAGAAAGGGTTTTTTGATTGTCTTTTGTAGTGATCGGGCTCAGTTTGCCCACCCTGTTTGTATCTATTTCTGTTCTGGCCCTTATTTTCTAGCACTCTTGCGTAATTCGCCGCAAAGTCGTGCCTATCGTGATTGGGCTCAATTTCTTGCGCCAAGGCTAGAGCTGATGGCAAATCTTTAGGCTGCGCCGCAAACAGTGTGTCAGTGACGCCTCTTCTTAGGCCTGAAATGAAGACACGGAGAGCGTCGGCCCTATACTTTTCATTTATGTATTGCTCCTGTGCGGCGTCTTGTGACATGATTGTCTTGTTTGTGAGGAGAGTGAGTTTCTTCTCAACCTCTGCATAGAATTGAGTGATGACATGCCACCCTGACGGAGCGTGGCAAGCTCTTGTTCTAGCATGTGCAGTAGGCGCTTGTCCGCATACGTGAAATCGAGGCGATTGATGATTGCCTCAAAGTTCAACACTGTGTTGAATGATGACAAAAGTGAGTCAGCGGAGCCTCTAATCTTATTCCTGATTATGAGGACCGCTTGGTAATGTTTTGAACTACCTACATAACCTTCGTATTGTCTATAGGAAGCCTTTGCTGCCTGGCGCCAGGAGACGTACTGTTCCTGGGCCCCATTGAACTCTGGTAGCGTCTTAACCGAATCCAGGGTCACATCGCAGGATATGTTTTCATTATAGGTAATCGGCTCGTAGGCCTGGGCCATGGGGGCCTGAACTCTAACAGCCTGCAGTTGGTCAGTTACCGCTTGCAAGCGTTCCTCAAAGTTGGTTCTCTGCGTGGCCAACGCAACGCTGACCGTCGCAGTTATGGCGGCTTGGATTTGTTCCGCATTCATTATTTCTATTACTTCCTCTGGTCCAATTTGAAAATCTAAATTGAGTTCTTCTTGTTCGAACTCGTTCTTCTAACTCGTTGATGTTATTTTCAATGGACATACAAAAATTCCTTTCAGTTTTCCCCCTACTCTGTCTTTGTCTTAGGTTTATTTCAGCTGCGCCGGTCCGCTGTTATTGTTTGTTTATTTTAAGAGTCAAATTCGATTTCCCTCAAACACAAATTTTTTTATTTCCCGCCCCCAACGATGTATTTGTGGCGCGGTGTTATGTTTCCCACTTACACTTATCGCGACAAAAGAGGCAGGGAAAGAAAAAATATTCTGAGAAATTTTGACGCTTGAACGTTTTTGTACATGAACGTTTTATTTTTTTCTTTCTTTTCTTTTTATTCTTTTTGTTTTCGTTTTTTTTTTCGAATGATGTTTCACTCTAAGTAATATTCTATACGTATTTACTTGATATTAGTTTGGCGATTTTTGAAAAAGGGTTTCACTTACATGTTCCTCTCATTTGTTGTTTTTTTTTGTTTTGTTACTCTATCCCCTGTGGATGTTGTTCCGCAGCTCTTTCCAGTTTCGTTGGTATTAATTCTTCCTTGTCTATCTTCGCCGCTGCCCAAAGCCGTCCGCTTTAGTGTAACAGTTTTTTGGGTTGATTAATTGCCTTTGTTTATACTCAGGGCTATGAGCTTCTAAGTGTAGCGATCTCTTTGTAGATCTGCCGCGGGCGCAGTTTGCGATTTTCTAATCTTGGAACGGGCGTTGTCTCCGCGCTCTTTTGTTAGAATGGCTTTATGTTTTAACCTTTTTATATTGAGCGGGCTTTGTCTCCGCACTCAATTGTTTATATTTTGTATTGCGTTAATTTTTTTCAGTTTTGTTAGATGAACATATCTTTTGCACTTTTTGAGCGGGCGTTGTCACTGCACTCTATGCTGATATTTTATAACTTCTTCTTTTTTTCGTTTATGTTATTTTGACCTTTTATTCGCGCCTTTTGAGCGGGCGTTGTCTCCGCACTCTATGCTGGTCTTTTTGGTTTGCTATTATTCTTTGCACTTATCGCTTAGCGGGCGTTGTCTCCGCGCTAATTGATTCTCGGGCTTGGTCCGATCGCGTTGGGCGCCAGTAATTATTTAATTGGACACAAGTATAGATTTGTTTTACAATCTTTAATGATATTAAACTGGATAAGATTGAATCAAGTACAAAGATATTATAATGTGAGTAATAAGGGCCTGCAAGGCGAGAACGAATACGTTGCTGCCACTCGGCTGACCGCTAAAGACTAAACTTAAGTATCCTAAACTCCTAAAGGCAAGCCCTTCGCTGCCGCCCACGACGCCAGTTGCTATCCAGCCAAAGTGCTGACCCAGCGCCTCTTGAGTGGTGTTTGTTGACGGCCGGCATCCGGGCGATCGGTCGCGCCGATCGCGATCCCACAGATGACGAAAACTGCTTATTCGACAATAATGCAGAGTCCGCTCAATCCAGTGGCAGATTCAGTTAACTCTCGTTAACTTATATCGGCGGGCGGAGTTACATTCACTAAATACTTCTATACCATAGAAAAGAACTGGTGTGATGTACATATTCGCAATTGTTTGTCTGATACTCACTGGTAGAAAGTATTTAGTTAGATATAAATTTCTAAGTATCCCAATAGTTTTTCCGACTGATCTGATTATGTGATCATCCCATGTCAACGTTTGGTTAAAGATAAAATCTAAGTTGTTTGCACGTTCTACATATTCAATAGGGATGTTTTCAATAGCCAATTTTTTTAGTGCATTATACATTTTGACTTATTTGGGTTTAATCCTAGCCCATTGATTTTAGCCCACTGACTTACACTTTTCAGTTCACTATTAAAGACACGAATACAGTCATTAATTCTACTAATAGGGCGACTAAAAAACATTTTTACATCATCAGCATACATATGAACGTCGGAACTTGACAATATACTCGGTAGATCATTTACATACACAGAGAACATTAATGGCCCTAGGACGGATCCTTGAGGAACACCACGCTTGATACGAAGTAATGACGAGTACATAATATTTATATATACAGACTGCATACGATTACTCAAGTACGAAACAATTAGTCTTGTTGCTGCACGCGAAAAATTACATAGACGATGGGTAGCACCGCGGAAACTAAAAATTACTGCCAAACTTCATATAAAAAAACTGGGCCAGGAATTTTTCGTTTGTGTTTTCCTGGCCTCAGTATCCAGTAACGTAAACGGAATCCACGAATTCTTATCGATAGTATCGATATCCACACGAATGTGGACTGTGAGAACAGCTGATATGGGGGCCAGGAAAATATATGTGCATATTATTACTGAAGTACAAGTGAGAGGTGGAGGCAAAATCTGTGCGCAAAACCAAGAAGATATATGCAAATTTTTAAAGTGAGGAGAAGATTGCTTTAATAAAAGCAGTTGAGGCAAGACCATGTCTTTGGCGGATTAAGGAAAATAAGCATTTTGATAATTTTGACATTTTGGCGTCTCCGTCTGTATTGTACTTCTTCTTACAACAATATGTGCCGCTACCAACACAATCACTTCATCGTCAGAATTAGTTTTCTTCCTTTTTTTAATTTTAGTTTAATTTTCAAAACTGGCGCTGTTTATACAACACAGCTGATTCATGAGAGTGGCAAATCACTTTTTAGGTTTTTGGTCACACTATTTCAGTTAAGTTGTTCGACTTTTCCTGCGTTTTCAAAATTTTGAAAAAAAATACCGAAAAAAATTTAAAATTTGAATTTGAAAGCTTAATATCTTCCAGACGTTAAGCTGCAGCTACAAAGTGTCTGGGTCGGATTTATAGCTGCATTTGTCAGCATCATAACTGCAAAGTTAAAAACAACCAAGTGTAAGAAATTTAAATTATTTTAAAAATAGAAGCACTACCTCTTAAAAAATAAACAACGTTTTTTTAAAATTCTTTAAAAAAATAAGGGTTTAAGCTAGGAATTCAGCACTGCTGAATTAAATTTTGGACAAAATGGAAAATTTCAAAAGATTAGGTCGAACCCTATGCTAGATTTATATATATTAGAAGTAATCTGTTTTTATTTTTATTCACATATAATTTTTACATCTGCTTCTACATTTCTACATGTACATGTATAACTACATGGGTAGGCCATTCTGAGGAGTCCGATAAAAGGTATGATGGTCCATTTAGCCACAATTCCAAATCCAAGAGCTCCTCTGGAGAGCATCCCCTCGACACGACATCTGCTGGGTTAAGATCCGTTGGAACGTGATGCCACTTCATTTCCTTGGTCAATTTTTGGATCTGCGCAATTCTGTTAGAGACAAAAACGTTAAAGTTTGATGGGGCCTAACGTATCCAAGACAACACAATAGTTGAATCTGACCAACAATAGATATCACAAGAAGATGCGAGATTTGGCTTAATGCTTGCTTTGCTCTCAACCAAGAGCAACGCCGCGGCCAATTCCAACTTGTGTAGTTAAAGGCGCTACCTTGAGCAAAGCAAGCGAGATTCTACATGCTCATGAACATTCGATCTTATGTAAACGCAAGCTCCATATCCGGCCATGTTAGCCATCACAGAATGCGTGCAATTGGATGGATGAGTTTTGCAGCATGACATAACGAGGAATTTAAAATTTTTAACTATGCGGAATTGCGACATCAAGTCCACCCACACTACCGATAGAGGCTCAGGCAGTGCATCATCTCATCCTAAGTCCTCCTTCCACAAACTCTGCAAGAATATTTTGGCCTTGGCTAGAATAGGTGCTAGCAAAACGAGCGGCTCATAACATCTGGCTAAAGAAGACAGGACAGTAAGCTTGATGGGTGGACCTTCTGGCATGATTTTCGAAAAATTAAACAGTATGTTATCCGAGTTGGGATCCCATACGAGCCCCAAGGTTTTCGCTATGTCTGTTCCATCATGGATCTTAAGCAGCTTTTCCCTGTCCTCCGCAGGCTCCTCTTCAAGCACTCCAGGCTCATTGGAGCACCATTTGCGTATAGGAAAGTGTCCTCTTTGCAGGAGCCCTTTTACTTGACGACGGATCACATTAACTTCCTCAATGGTGTCCCCGCCGGATATGAGATGGTCTACGTAGAAATCCCTTCTTACGACTGGGGCTCCTATAGGAAATGATGCTTCCTCATCGTACGATAGTTGGTGCATGGCACGAATTGCCAAAAAAGCAGCGGGCTTTGTTCCATAAGTAACGGTCTCTTGCTTGTAAATCTTGATTTCATCAGTAGGCTTTTCACGCCAAAGAATGCATTGCAAATATTCATCCGGGTGTGAAATCCGTACACAGTGATACATCTTGCAGATATCTTCACAAAGTGCAATCCTGAAGAACCTAAACCGAAGCAGTATGTTAAATATTTTTGGCTGAATCGTTAGGCCAATGACATGTGTTATAAATCCAGATATTCTTGAAGGAACGAGCTATATTGAGCCTTCCGCGGGAGGTTTTTTGGACTGCCTTTTCTCCAGACTTTTGAAACGACGAAGAGCAAGACTGAATGAATCGCCAAGGGCCTCAAACCCAGCAGTAGCTAAGAGTCGAACGGAAAATTGACCATTTTCCAACCGAGAGGAGTTTTCCTTGAATAAACGCTCGCAAAGTAGATCCTCAGTCGATTCAGCTGCCTCTGATGAGTAACAATTTTCAAGCTCCCAAAAACGCTTTACAGCATCCGACAAAGAATCCTCGTCTTAGTTTGGTGCGTGGGTTCCTGTTGTCGTAGCTAAAACGACTCGATTGTTAGTGGTGTGAGCCAGCCCTCCAGCCAAATGCATCTGCACAACACTGAGCAAATCAAAAAATATACCAGCGCCTAACAGCATATCGATTCGCTGAGATCTAAAAAACCATGGGTCAGCTAAATTTATATTCTTCGGTACATCCCATTCTGCAGCATTAATATCGTAGTTCGGCTGATAGTCAGCGATGACCCTAGTTACGACCGCCGTGAATGAGGAACTGTAGCTGCCATACTGAGACTGCATGACGACTTCCACAGCCTTATTCGAACTAAGAGACTATTCTCCAATGCCAGATATCGAAACGGGGCAGTGCCGATGTTTTAGCTGCAAATGAATCACGTCTGCAGCAATGATTGCGGATGGAACCGGGCTTTGAGTCTTGTGGAGCAATGTATGATATTTCATACTACACTGCCTGCAACTTCCAGATTTACACTGCTGCAAGCCGTGGCCTTTGCGCAAACAATTGAGGCAGAGATGCATTCTCTTGGCTTCCGTATAGCGCAAAGTAGGGGACAAATTTAAGAACATGAGGCAATTGGTTATGATGTGGTCCTTTCCGCCGCAAAATCTACATCCAGAAATATTTTCATTATTATTAGGAGAGGCAATGAGGACATTTTGACTACGCTTGTGCGTTTTTTCTCCCACCTGATGGCTTGGTGTTTCGATTACCAAGTCATTTTCCTGATTCTCCATCATCCTGCATCGCTTCTCCAGAAACGAAGCAAGGGATTTCCATGTCAACAGCTTGTGGGACGGCAAGTCTTCTTCCCATTTTTCCCGGGTCCTGGTGTCCAGCCTATGCGTCACAATGTGAATGAGAAATCCATCCAAAATTTCCTCAGTTGATGCCAAAGTCCGAATCGCTCGCAGGTAAGCATTTATCTTGTCGCTGAGTTGCCGAAGACTCCTCGCAGATCCCATCGATACACCTTGCAACCCAAATGTCGCCTTTACGTGTGCCTGAAAATGATGGTATTTATTGTCGAAACGATTAGTGAGCAGTTCTAACGCAATCCCATAGTTCAAATCAGACAGTTCGATTGAACGTATGGTTTCTAGTGCTACGCCGTCTAGGCTAGCACGAAGATACTGAAACTTTTCCAAGCTACTTAGCTCTTGCTCGTTTTCCACCACCGTCTTAAACATCGCGATGAAGTTTGGCCAGTCTGCGTAGTCTCCTCCAAAACGAGCCAATTCTATATGCGGCAGCCTCGACCTCCGAGTTGATGTGGTGAGCGAACCTTCTCCAGCCAATTGATGAGGCATGCTGGTTGAGTTCGCGCTGATCACCTTCTGCTGTGCTGCGAGCTCGCGATTTAGTTTCGCATCGATCTGCAGGAAAACGTTCGCGAACTCGGACCGCGCGTCACCGTCGAGCACCGTGAGATTGAGTCTTTCCAAGTTGCTCTGTGCAGCATTGAACTCGGAGCACATTACTTCGTGGTGCTTTACGTGGCGCACGCAGGTCAGCTTCGTCCAACTGAAGGATGGACTCCTCCGTTAAGGATTTGTTCATCTCGACGAACTGCCGCTGGATAGACCTTGTTTTTGCCCTGTAAAAGTCCACATCACTAGGCGCAGCCGTAAGATCATGAACAATATCTTGATTTTCAGCCATTATGCACGCCACAAGATCAGGGCTTATACACAGAAAAAAACGCGTAACAGCCATCGGCTGGTGTCGCTTGGGCCACTTGATGGTGCAGTCATTGCACATCAACGTCCTAAAGAAAAAAAAAAAAGGGGGGGCACTATAAGAAGTTTTGCGAGGGGATCAATAAAACACCCTGTATGCGCCGGCAAGCCGCAAAAACCAAGCGTCGACAAACAAACGGTTTCTTTTTCGTTCTGCCTTTGCCTCAACTTATGAGGGCTTTGCACTGCGCTTGCACTTATACACGCGCAATGAAACCGTTTCTTGGTGGGGCTCTTTCACTCAGTTAAGAGACCGATTTTGTCCGTATACAAACACATATATGAAACGAACTTTCCACCCGCATGCCGGCAATGCACAATGTCACTGGATATCACTGCAGTACGTTTGCATGTATGTATTTGTTGTGTTTGTTTTATGTGTTTGGCACCGATATTTTGCACAAACAGCTTGACCGAATAATAAATTGCCCGAACGATATCGACAATTTAATTTTTAAATCGCGGTACAGGCTCCAGATCACGTCGGGGTCACCAAAATGTTAGAGGTAGATATCAAATATATAACCTGTATTCAAATATTGATTAATAAGGCACTAATTTGGGTTTACTAAAGTAATGCTTTATTGTTTGTTGATGATCGGAGCTGCACTAAACTTCTTCATCATCGCGGCCCCGCTGCAGCGGCCGAAAGCTCTGATCTCAAGAAAGACCGCAAGCAGATAAACTGAGAGTGCGAGCTTTAGCGGGGATAGCGCTTTTGGAGGCAGATAACATAGAAGGCAAAACAAACAAACAATTGTGCTCGATGGCATTTACTTTAATTTAATTTACGTCGTTCTGCTCCGAACAGGGTCTATCTTAATAATCAGATCTGATCAAGAGATATAAAGAGATATGATCCTATGATTCTGCGTTTTTAGTTTCCTCGAATCTTTAAAATTGTGTATGCCACAGATTTTTGTACTTTTTGTGGGCGGAAAGGGGCGGGGCGAAATTTTGAAATACACTTGGAGTAGTGTGATAACAGAGGAGACTAGATACAAAATTTGGTTGCTCTAGCTTTCATAGTCTCTGAGATATAGGCGCTAATGAAGACAGACGGACGGACGGACAATCGGACGGACGGACGGACAGTCGGACGGACGGACGGACAGACAGTCTTGGCTATATCGACTCGGCTATTGATGCTGATCAAGAATATATATACTTTATGGGGTCGGAAACGCTTCCTTCTGGGCGTTACACACATCCTTTATTACTACAAATCTAATATACCCCTATACTCTTCGAGTACCGGGTATAAAAACGATTCTTTAAAAATGTTTAAATCTATCAGAAAAAGTCATTTTAGGCGATAGAGGAAATATCGTGTTAGCTAGTATAATCTAGAAGGGTCAGGAACGTTATATTGTCAGAGTCCAATTTTTCTCTTATACATCTGCCCACTCGAAAACCTGATTGCTTATTTGTCAAAAGTTTTTTAGTTGTCAAGTAATTTGTCATCTGACTAGCCATAAGTCGTTCTACAATTTTTGACAAGTAAGATAAAATGGAAATTGGCCTGTATTCATTTTGGAATTACAAGTATTTCAGCTACTTTCCAAGAATCAGGAAATACGGATTAAGTCAACAGTTTCTATGGAGATTTTGAGGTACGCACTCAACATAGTCAGTTTTAGTCACTTCAGGTACTTTGACTCTAAAAAGGTTATATTAAGTTCGTCAGGATCAGTATCACAGATACGTGGAGTATTGGATTTACCAATACCCAGTTCTTTAATGTAAGCCCATTTCTGCTGATTCGATCTCGCAAAGTTAAATTTGTTACAAAAGTATTTTCTTTTCCCTGAGTTGATTAATTGTATCACTTTTTCCTAATTATCTTATACTGTTCAGCATGGTGGGCTGCTTTGTAACGCTTCCATTTTTTAAAAGCAGTTTGTTAATTAATATTTTAATTTTTGAATTGAACCAGGGATTCCCACGAGGTTTGACCGTGATCTTATGATTTATGTAACATTGTAACAGACAAGGCCGCGTGTGAGAGAGAGCAAGAGTCAACGATGCCTTTCGAAATGGTTTTCTTCATTGTGGCTATATTAATGATGCGATCTGATCCATATTTAACACTCTGATAGAAATCTCTATGTCATTCTCTAAGATTCTGCGTTTTTAGTTCTCTCGAATCTTAAAAATTGTGTATTCCACAGATTTTTTTTCTTTTTGTGGGCGGAAGGGAGCGGGGCGAAGTTTTGAAATACACTCGTAGTAGTGTGATAACAGAGGAGACTATATACAAAATTCGATTCTCTTTGTAGCAATCAGACGTGTTTTTTTTGCGCTCTGCTTACTTTCTACCTATTTTGCTTAAACAGCCGGTGTTTTATGAAAATAACCCCTAAAAAAATTCATAAATTAACAACCTACTATATCATCTACTTCTTGATCGCGAGTGCATGCCTGTTTACTGAGAAAAACATAATTAAAATTATTATTTTTTGCATCGCCTAACAGTTTGTTTTTGTTTGTGCTTTTCTCCCTCTCACTCTCACTTTCTCCCTATTACCCACACTTATAAACTGTTCTTCCTCTCTCGCTCTAGATATTTTCTGTGCAGTAGCTTTCTCTCTCTCTTGACGTTTTGGCGTTTATCTGGCACACTGGTCTGATATCAATATTTTTTGAGGGAAAAAATAAAATAGACCCGGAAGGGCTTTAGGGAGCTGACCGTGGGCTTCAAAGAGCAGTACTCCTAGCCATGGAGTCTCAGTTCAGTGGTCTCAAACTATTGACTGAGTGTCCTAGGCGCAAAAAGGTCACTCCGCGGGATCTGCATATGCCGACTGCCCCTCGACCGGCGGATGCTGACAAGCTGACTCCGACCACCCCAATAGTGCAGCAGTTGATTTCGTTCGCCACTCCAAAGGCAACGACAACTGCTGGTGATGAAATTCGGTAGCCGAATTTATCGCGTCGGAGGGCATGCAGCCAAAATCGTCTGTAGCCTCTGTGTCCGTAATGTCCGCAAACTAATTAGCGGTCCCCTCAATTCCGACCCCACCAGTGAATATACATCCCGGACCACCGGGTATTACCATCACAGGTGATAGGCCTGTGGCGACAATATTGGTGGGGATTCCACCAAAGAGACAAGTTTTTGTCTCACGGCTTGCTCCTGACTCCACAATTATGTGACGGCTTATATCCAAAGCCGCATACAAGCCGTTGATGTTAAGCTGGAAAAGGTGGCATACTTCTCGTATGCCAGGGAGATAGCTTTTTTTTAAAATAAGTGTCTCTCAAACTCACTTTAGCACCATCTGTTCTGCTAAAATTTGGCCGGAGCATTTGGTGGTGAAGGAGTGTAAGGCAAAGAAGAAGACTAGGCCCCCAATAACTCTGCCAACTAATCAGACCAGTGCTCCATCGTCATCTTCCCGCTCTACCTCCACCCGTCCAAAAAACTAACAAACTCTCTTTTAGTGACCTTTAAGAATGTTCGAGGCTTGCGTAGTAAGCTCAGCATTCTTTTCCTGGATAGTGTCGCATTTGCATCCAACGCTATTGTGTTTACCGAAACCTGGTTAAAGCCTTCTTAGTTCAGAAGTTTTGGCAGGTCGGTACACAACTTTTAGATAGGACAGTTCGTCTCGACGTGCAGGAGGGGTTCTAATTGCTGTGGACTCAAACTTCACGTCGGAACTTTTCACAGTCCAGATCCAGCAGGAACTGGAATTCTTGTGTGTAAAACTGATTCTTCCCGCTTTCTCAGTTTGCATAACTTGTTCGTACATTCCACCTCTTCGGATATCGCAAGTTACGAGCAGCATTTGTCCGCCTTAACCGCTATTTCTTCCTCGCTGTCTGACAAAGATCACATGATAGTTCTTGGTGACTTTAACTTGCCAGGAATTGTTTGGTCTTCGTCAAATGAGTCTAATAGCGTGGTACCCATGGCACGTCATGACTTTGTTGACGGCTTGATTGACCTGTCTCTGTCTCAACTGTTAACCATGTTAAAAACTCCTTGGGTCGATTTCTTGATCTGTGCTTTGTAACGGATCCGACCTTAGCGCTGTTAACTCGAGTCCCCCCGGCCACTATACCTGAAGATGCCTACCATCCTACCTTCGAAGTGTCGCTCGACCTAGGACGAATGGTACTGGATCGGTCGGGTAGACTACCCCAATGTGTCCGCAGCTTCCGTAAAGCCGAGTTTACGAAGCTTAATAACCTCATTAGGGATTTTGATTGGTCCGCTTTATATTTGTGCAGTGATGTTACGATAGGCACAAACATTTTCTATGATGCACTGGACCCACTTTTTGTCTCTTGTGTCCCACTTTCCTGTCCGATTAGATCAAGAAAACCCCCTTGGATTACCAAGGAGTTATCCCATCTAAAAAACTGAGAATCAAGACTTTATAAAAAATTTCAAGAAGTTGGCTCTCCTTCTTCTCTTTCTCATTATGTAATAGCTCGGTCAAACTTTTCAGTTCTTAACGCTCAATGCTATCAGAATTACCTATTTCGATGCAGGATACGTTTTTCTAAGGACCCCAAACAGTTCTACAGCTTCGTAAACAGTAAGCGTAGAACGTCCGCACACCCATCCTCGCTATCCTTCCTTAATACGTCAGCAGATAATGATCAGGCAATTGCCGATCTTTTTGCATGTTTTTTCCAAACTACCTATTCGCAGGACGTTTACTCTGGTCAGCCGTATCATACGGTTTACCGAAGTCGAACGGCATTTTCAGTCCTTTGCTAAATGAAAGCTCATTGCTTCATGATCTACGAACAGTAAAGCCGGTGTTCTCACCGGGTCCGGACGGAGTACCCGGCTGTGTACTCAGGTACTGTGTCGAGTCTCTGTGTGGGCCGTTGCTTAAACTATTCAACCTGTCCATAACTTCTTCCGCTTTGTAGATCGAATTACTCCTTGCATGAACCGTTTAGGGTCCTATGCTCGGATTATTATTCCCTCTATCATATTGTATCTACCACTAACTCCCTTCCTAGTCTTAAATTACAGATACTCTTATATCTTTCCCGTAACTAGTAATTACTTCGCTTCTTTAGTTAGATTTGTTCTACTTTTCCTCGAACACTAGTCTAACACCTATCCTTCCTGCATGTCCGCGATCGGTTCGGTGAACGAGTCGCGCGTTATGCGGCAGCGCCCCTCGGTCGGTTGGGCGGGAGGTGGGCTGCGTTCTTGCCTGGGATCCTCACGTAACAGCCATCGGCTGGTGTCGCTTGGGCCACTTGATGGTGCAGTCTTTGCATATCAACGTCCTAAAAAAAAGAAGCATAAATTGGTTGCTCCAGCTTTTATAGGCTCTGAGATATAGGCGCTAATGAAGACGGACGGACGGACGGAGGGACGGACTGACGGACGGACACACAGACATAGCTATATCGACTCGGTTATTGATGCTAATCAAGAATATACATACTTTATGGTTAACGCTTCCTTCTGGGCGTTACACACATCCGTTATCACCACAAATCTAATATACCCCTATACTCTTCGAGTACCGGGTATACAAATATTTTGCAATTTTTTAAAAAGCTTCTAGGCCCATTGAAAATGATAAAGTACGAAATGTAATGATCTTGCAAATAATAAATATGCAAAGTTTTCAGGAAGATTGTAAAAAAAAATAATTGCAAGAGAGAACCTTTAGAATGGAAACCTTTAGACTAATGGAACTCTGGACTTTGATTATTTTTCCAAAGGCTTAAAAGAAGCCGGTTTGATAGCAAACATGACTGTATATTCCCTTGGAACGCAGCACAGCTATGTGCTGTGGTACCCATTGGTGCGAGTCTTTCAGACGTATTGCTGCCATTTCTGCCCGCGCCTTTCCTGCGAGGGTAAGGCAAGGATCTGGGAGCATAGAATGGCATCTAGCGCATTATTTGGAGACGTGCAAAGAGCTCCACTGAGGAATAGAGCAGCAGTTTGTTGAACTTGACCAAGTTGTTTGGTGATCGTCGTCTTTGATAAGGCCGGACACCAAACTGAAACTCCGCAGAGTATTATTGGTTTAACTAATGCTAGATATATCCATTGGACTATGCTTGGGTTCAAGCCCCATTGTAAGCAAATACCTTTTTTGCATGCCGAGAGGGCTATCGTGGCCTTCTTCACTCTGTCTTTAATCTTTAGGTTCCAATTTAGCTTCTTGTCAATTACCAACCCTCAATAACTATTACGGTCACTGAAGGAAATCCTGCATCCGTTTAATATTGGGGGGTCAAGAGGCGGAATCTTGTATTTATTTGTAAAAAGCACAAGTTCCGTCTTTGAGGGACAAACCCCCAGTCCACAGTCCCAGTCCAAATTTGCGGTCATTAGAACGCAGAAATCAGACAGACATGTCAATGGACATCACAGCTCATGGGTCACTCATCGATACTAAACAACAGTTTCGCCCCCATGAAAACGGAGTGCTGCGTTCCAAGAGAATACATAGACACCCCCTTTAATATTATCATCCCTCACAGAGACGAATGGCTCGAGGGACCTCCAGGCCCAGATAGGGCCATAGGCATCTTCACAGATGGATCGAGGCTGGACAACAAGGACGGAGGAGGAATCTACTTCGAACACCAAGACATTAGGCACTCCTTCAGGCTCCCAGATCTTTATAGTGTATTACAAGTTGAAGTCATTGCGATTAGGGAAGCATTGAACCAACTTCAAAAAGCCACTGTCATGGTAAATCAGGAAAACATTTTCAGCGACAGCCAAGCTGCGATGAAATCACTCTATGCGATTTCCTCGAACTCGGCCAGAGTGGAAAATGGCCGTATATTCATTCACGAGATGGCTCAGCAATTTGCTATCCCCGGGTCACCGGGAAATCGAAAGCAACTGCATAGCAGACTAGCTGTCCAGATCTGGCACCACAATACCCCTTCTCCAAGACAAGGAGGATATTTATATGCCAATGGCCACCTGTAGGCTTATCATAAAAGAGCTATATAAGCGACTAGCAGACAATAAATGGCAATCAGCACCTTTATGTCGCATAACTCGGCAAACATGCCTGTTGAGCTACTGAGCTTCTTTAGCAGCGTAATTACCGATATATTTCATTAAAAACACAATTGATCCTATTTATGGCGTGTAAGTCATGTAAGGCGTTTCGGGCGATTTGATGCGTGTTATTACAGTAATTATGTAGAGAGAGGTAGCAGCCAGGTCAGTGTGCTTACCAACGAAACGTTTACATGCGACGACGATCGATTTTTCTGTTTCTTCTGCACTGCTGATGGGTCTCCCTCACAGAGAAAACTTTGGGAAAAGGCGATGTAGCGATTGAGAGCGTAAGGCGTAGGGCAGCAGCAGCAGCGATGTATTGAGAGTAATGTGTAGTAAAGAGACTTCATAACTTAAGTGCATCAGGATGGGATAACTGCTGACTGCTACATGCAGTTTCACAACAGGCCGAAATCGGCCTAAGTGTGATGGGCTCCTGTGGAGCTTGGCAGCCGCCTTAACCTAACCTTGCCTAACCTAAGTCGCAGAGTGTTTGAAAGTATGTCCCCGAGAAGATGGTTCCAACTTCGACCGTGTATGCTACGACTTTTCTTCTCGGTAGGTATGTTGTGCGCCTGACAGCAATTGGGTACTTAGAGTCGTTCTCAGTTGTAGGCCGACAAACCACTCAAAACTTTTGAGAAGGTAGGACGATAGACTGATTAATCTAAATTCTTTTGGAGTTGAGTGCGACGCTTTACCCGCTTTGGGGATAAAGACTATTTTTCCCTTAAGTCAAGCGTGTGGTATTTTCCCCAGTACTATTATCTTCTTGAAGATACATTGCAGCCAGTTGATTGCCGTGTCTCCGGCATTTTGCAGTTGGGCCGGAATGATCTGATTTGGACCAGGGGATTTGAACGAATCGAAATTTGTCTCCCAGATAATATTCGGTTTTGTAAGGATATGCGCCATCGAGGCTGCCGAACCTTCACTAGGGAGGAGATCCAGCTCACTGATTGTGCACCCTGAGAAATGAGTGTCGAGTAGAATGTGTAGGGACTCCTCACTGGAGCTGGTCCATCACTTCTCTTAAGGTACCCCATCGAGGGAGCCATTTTGGAGAGGATCTTGCGTGACTACGCAGTCTTGCAGTCTCCGACGCTTCCTCAATCTCAGAGCAAAATGTATGCCAAAAAGCCCTTTTTGCCTGTCTAATTTCTTTTTTGTATATGGTCAGACTAGTCTTGTAGTCTGCCCAGTGTTCCTCCCCGTTAGAGCTTTTGGTCTTGTTAAAGAGGGTCTTACAGCTATTCCGTTGGATATTTTTTTGTTTTGACTACCAGGGGGTTTTCCCCCTGTGTTTGTTTGAAAAGCTGTTTTGCATGCTTCTGTGTCCACTAGACGATTTAGGTCGTCCTCTGTGTTCAGGCATATTGGTGCTTCCAAGGGAAGTAGTCCCTCCATTACTGTACTATATGTTTGCCAGTTGGCTTTCCAGTTGGCGTTGCAGCCTATTACTTGGCCTGTATCCGACCTTTCGCTATCGCTGATAAGCCTGCGAACTAGGTCATTTGGAGGATCGCTTTCCTCATGCCCAATAGGACGGCATCAGCCTTATGTGTGTTCCTTTGAGCTCTAGGCTTACCGCCGTGTTGTCACCATTGCTAAAGTTATAGAGCAGAAAGATCTGTAAGTGCTTTCTTGCAAGAATGCAGGTTCGGATTTTACCTTCTTTTTGAGCTACAATAATCTTGTCGCAAGGGTTAGGATTAGGACTTCTTCCGCTCCGCTCACATCCAAGCGGAGTATTAGGGCAGCGGATTCTGCTTTATAGTAGTGGAAGTTGATCTGCAGAAGTCTTAGAGACATCGTCAGTGTTCTCCACCACTGTACTGTCGGCGTCGGAATCGTCGTCGACAGTGTCGTTGCGACACATCTTATCCGAGTAGTAGCCCTAGGCTGGCTCCAGTTCCTGCCTTTCCTTGAACGAGATTGCTCCCTATTGGCAATTGAGGAGTGCCAGACTCGTTTTTGTTTTCTTTTTTATTCTCCATATTTGATCCCACGATTTGCAAGGCATCATTGGAACAGTGGGCTACCAAGTCCAAGAGCTCTCCGTTAAAAACGGGTCTGGTTTTTATACCGGGCATCCAGCCAGGCTGATTCTCGGCACGGGTCGAAGAACACACTTCGTCCAGGCCGGTGTAAGATAAGTGTAGGTGTGTTGGGGTGTGGGTAACTTGGTGGTGTGTAGGGGATGGGAGTGTGTGGACTATTTATACGAGAAGGCACCACAAGCGCATCGTCAGTTCGCGAACACCCGCTGGCTGTCGGGGACTGCTTCCGGTAGTCTCACTTGGGATGTCCGCTTATTTGCAGGTGACCTATCTACAGAGGTAGGTCGTTCGCTATCCGCAACCTGCAACCCGTCCAATAGCCTCAGCTAGAAGCCTTCTGAGCTACCTCACGAGCTCATTAGACCAGAAGGTTCTACTTAATTTTTATACCCGGTACTCGAAGAGTATAGGGGTATATTAAATTTGTGGTGATAACGGATGCGTGTAACGCCCAGAAGGAAGCATTTCCGACACTATAAAGTATATACATATATTCTTGATCGGCATCAATAGCCAAGTCGATATAGCCATGTCTGTCTGTCCGTCCGTCTGTCCGTCTTCACTAGCGCCCATATCTCTGAGACTATTAAAGCTAGAGTAACCAAGTTTTGTATCCAGTCTCCTGTGTTATCACACTACTCCAAATGTATTTCGAAATTTCACCCCGCCCACTTCCGCCCCAACAAAGAACGAAAACCTGTGGAATCCACAATTTTTAAGATAAAGGAAAACCAAAAACGCATAGTCATGGATAATAACCGGATCCGAATCGGATCATTATTATAGCCAGAAGGGACTAATATAATTTCAGTAGCTACGCAAGGCCTGCCAAGCGCTTACTCATCTTACTCTATCTCTCTCGCACACACTTCCACGTCTCGTATGTGTAGTTATACATGTACTTAAAAAAATGTAGAAGCTGATGTAAAAAGCATATGCAAACAAAAATGGAAACATGTATAAAAATTCTAAAAATGGTTTGTCTTTATTTTTTGAAATATTATTTTTTGCCCAAAATTTAATTCGTCCCTTTGGCGAACATAATATATACATAACTCGTAAGCTCATATATGTATACATATATATACTGACTGAGTACCGGGTATAAAGTAGAGACGCGGCTATTGCCGCGGCTCACAACGTTTCTCCTCGTTAAAGTTTTTTTTTTGGGCTTAATTTAAATTTGTCTCTTTTTCGAACATATAATACTCTGCACAATAAAATCGCTTCTATGCTCAAGTCGAATCAGCGCACAAGTGTTTTCTGTCCGTCTGTCCGGCTACCAGTATCCCCAAATATATCAAAAATAAATCATGCCTAGTGGCATTCACCATAGTTGCTGCCAAATTCGATTTGCATAACCAGATCGCTTACAATGTCGATGTCGTTCATTCTTACCTGACCTTGTTTATGCTGTTTGCCGTTAGCTCCTGGTCGCTTCCCGAATCGTCGTTACTTCTGTTTTTTTTTTTTAACGAATACTCTAGCTTGTCTCAGACGCATTGCACAATAGCAACGAGGCTTTTCGATTCATGCTGCGTTTGATGCCGTCTGTCATTATATCGCCTCTGCTCTCTCTCTGGAACGAACGCGCTCAGATTGTTGTCTTTGTGCCGCTTGTCTCATTTCAGCTCTAAAGCCACTCAAACGCAATTCACAACAACAACAAAGGTTTTTAGGTTCTTGTTGCGTTTGCTGGCGTCTGCCTTTTTATCTTTGCTTCTTGTGCTCTTGAATATGTATTTACTTCTTTTTCGACAACTGTTGTTTTATCTCTCTCTCGAACATGTAAGGCCAGACTTCACTTCAATTTCACTCAGAGACCGATTTCTTATCTTGGCTTATTTCTCGGACGATCACACCATTTTTGGTAGATTACATTTCTTGATGACAATGATAAACATTAATTGAATGTATATATCATTACAGCTACAAGCTTTACAGTCGTGACAGTTATATTGTTAGCTGAGTGGCGTGGCTGAACTCAAAACTGCACTGACTCTATGCATACAACGCAACAATATTAAGACTGCTTCGTGCCTCTGTTGTCTCCCTTGTTAAGGTGTATTTATTGAAAAATTTCAAAAAAATTATTAATTGCAAAAAAGTTCAATGAACAAAAATTGGCTGGTTGGAAAGATTCTTAATGAAAATTAAATTTTTCAAATTATCTATTTTTGAGTATTTATCCACCATGATCTGATTCAGAAAAATACGATGCCAAACTACCCTTGAGATTTTTATACTCGATACTTAAGATGAGTATGCGGGTAAATTAGGTTTGTGGTAAAACTGGATTTGAGTAACACCCAGAATTAGGCATTTCCGACCAAATGAAGTATATATATTATTGATCGGCATCAACAGCCAAGTCAGTATATCAAACCTTTTTTGCAACAAATATTATTTCACACATCCGAGATTTCCAGCGATCGAACAGTTTCTAGTGCCGAATCACACAGGCAAAAAAGTAAATGCTGAAACTTTTATATGTTGGTTAAGTCAAGATAACTGTCGATGATGGAGACAAACATAGAATAAAAATCCATCTAGTCCGTATACCCACAGCTCAATGTTGGTTATTGTATAGGTGGTAGGAAATTTGCAAGTCTACGGTGAGTTTTAAACTGGGGGTAAGCAAATTCAGCCTTAGTGCTTCCTACAGCCAACATAGAATGACCCGTATAATCGATGCCTTCACTGTAATGATTCAAATAATTCGAAACTGTCCGGTTTATATAGGTTCGGGTGTATAAATTATTATTTCACAATCAAGCTATATTTCACAAGCTAATAAGCTTTTTCACTAGTTGTTGAAATTTAAATATCATATTTAATATAAATAAATGTAATGTATAATTGAAAGCAAGCAAAATGGGTAAGTTATATATATGTATGATGTATGATGACAAACGTCTGTCTTATGGCTACAAATATCAACTCAAAACTAATTCCAAAGACTGACGGTCTAATTGCTGTGCAGCGCTTAGAAGAAAGCGAGAGAGTGCTATAAAGGTTAGAATTAAAGCAGCTCAGGGCTGCTACTAAGCCGAGTACGAGAGATGGATAGAGTCGATATAAAGACATAAAGAAGGACGCTGCCGTGCGTAAGCATATGCGGTAACAAAGATTTTTACTGTGGGCATTGTAAATAATAAACAATATTATTGGTTTACGTTAGTCTGCACCACTGGCTATAATTTAAGAATTTTAGGATATAAAGGTTTTTGGTGTATCGGTAAGTTTGCGCTTCAGTTCCCGCGCTTGACGAGCTTCGGATTTGCACAAGCTTTGTCTCTTATTTGTCCTAAAGCTTTTGATTCTCCGATTGCAGTTTATCCACCTGCTCCTGGCAATCGTTCAGCATCTTGCTGCAGTGTAGTTTTCGATAGACAGCCTTTTAGAGTCAGCTTGTGGGATGTTGGGAATTGCGCTGAAAGTCGTTTCTGTTTGACTCACAATAGTTTGAAGAATATGCCAGCTTCTATCAGCAGATCGACTCGTTGCGGCTTAAGGAATTCGGAAGCTAGCTCCACATTTTTTGGAATTGGCCAATCCATTTCTTTCAGGTCAAAGTTAGGCACCTTTACGTAATTGAGTTGGTGACAATTACAGCGAAAGAATCACGGTTGCTTGCGTTCTGTGATTGAACAACTGTATGCACAGACTTGCTCGAAGGTAGCATACCGGAAATGTTAACATGAGACGAAGAGGAAGATGATGCAGCAGCGCTCGATTGGAAGTGGAATAGCAAATTAGGCTTGGCATGGCAAATGCCATGGCCCTAATTAGAGCAGCTTCAACATAAGCTAAGTTGGGAATGTCGTAACTGGAGGTTATAAGGGTGGTAAGCTTATTTTCTCTAACCTGCTGGCTAGAACTTGTTATATTAGCCTATGCCAAATTCTCCAGCATCTGACATTTCTCTTTGGGCCATGTTGTAATGTGTCCTGGTGTTCTGGTGTGATGGTTGCTAAAACACATACCGCAAACTAGTCAACATTTCTATGAGATCATGGCTAGCACGGGAGGAATATTTCAAGTAGGTACTGTTGAAAGGTAGAGGTATGTTTGTCTAAGGATATCAGAAGGTCAATGAAAAAATCACATACTAGAAACTTCTTTGGAGTTGGATTCCAAATAAATTTGATATGTTGATTGACAGATAATAAAAAGCCCTTTAAAAGGAACACCAACTTATTAGCCACATGTCGAGGTGGAGGTTATGTAATGGTAACTACCTTTCCGAGCTCGAAAATAGGTTTTAATTTAGGAGATATCTCTATCTCGATTCCGATCTTTGCCTTCGCTCTCGCATCGACGCGACGGCAGCAGCAACGGCAGAAACGGCAGAAAGATGCCGAAGCGGCAGCAGAAGCTGCGGACAGAAATGGTGCCGGCCAGCAACGGACGACAGCTGAACGAGAGAAAAAGCTTGTGAAACATAGTGATGATTTTCCTTGCCTTTTGTTACGTGGCCAATTTTCGATGTTTCCTTCTACTAAATCCTCTCCTATATATGTACCTCAGGTAATCGGTGAAGTATGCAGTAAAGCCTAAGGCTCGCGGGGACTGCACAATTCTGGCTCCCCTTTCTCGTAGAACCTCCAACCTCGTGAAACTCCCACACTTTCAGGGACCAGTGAGAGGTGCCATATACGTGAAAGCCTTAGGGTGGCGCGTCGGCGACTAGCTGGAACTGCCTCTCTGAACTAAAGATGAACTAAAAGATCGTGATCTACGATACGGGTAAACGTAACCCTGGTGAAACACCTCATTCTAATCTTGGATAACCGGCATTCCCCCAAGTTTTTTCGCCCGTTCCGCACAAATTCCGTGCCGCCTCTCACAGTGTGCTTTCGATCTGTCTCCGGGTTCAAAAATACCAATTCTCTGTATGTGGACCGGGCCGTAGAAGACTGAGATATGCACCCCAGCCGAGTTATTTTTGAGTCAATGAATCAGTAAATGAAGGGAATAAATAATTGAAATAATAGTGTCAAAATGAAAAATGAATTGTGTTTTTACACTGTGCACAGTGTGATTTCTGACTGTTAACACGACTTTGTGTGCAAGCTATTTTTGCATTAAATATAAGTTTGTTACTCATTTTTGTTTGTAATTCTTTAAATTTTACTACAAAAAAACTATATACTAAACATTTTTTATATCAGTTTTATAGTTTTCTAATTTTTAAAAAATATTATGAACATATAAATTTTTGTCTTACGTCCATTTTCAAAATCTCTTATTTGATTTACAATTAGCTTGTTAATAATTATTTGTATTCTTATTTTAACTTGTTCTTATTTCAGTATTTTATTGGGTCTTTGGCTATTTTCGTTCCCCGAAAGTCCAAAATTTCTTCTTGAGCATGGAGAATCGGAAAAAGCCTTAGAAGTTCTAGCACTTATTTATGTAAAGAATACTGGACAAAGCCGCAGCAACTATCCCGTAAGAATATTTGACTAAAAAATGTATCTACGCATATCCAGAACAGGTAACCTCCAAAATCTGAATTTAAGACCACAGATCGTTTCTGGATGTAGCCGCGTAAATAGAGAATTAATCACAAATACTTGTGAAAGGGTTCGACTCTCGCCACGATCGCTATCTTTTCGTTACACAGTAGTTTTTTTCTGGTTGAGACAAGACCTCCTTTTTTTAACATTATTTCACTTTCGATAACACAAGTTAACACGACATTTTCGCTGTGGCCCAAAATTACTTTTTTTGATTTAGGGATGTACAATATTTTTTTAAGAATTATGGATTTTTTTCTAAATTTAGTTTTTTTTTTAAAGAATTTTAAGATTTGTCATGCTCTTTTAGAGGTAGGGCTTTTTTCTTCACATAACCACATAAGTTTCATATATCTGGTTGTATTGAATTTGGTCGTTCTAAAAAAATAACGAATAAAACCACAAAGCAGTCCCAAAGCTCGTTGCTTCAGCCGGTGTTCTCACCGGGTCCGGACGGAGTACCCGGCTGTGTACTCAGGTACTGTGTCGAGTCTCTGTGTGGGCCGTTGCTTAAACTATTCAACCTGTCCATAACTTCTTCCGCTTTGTAGATCGAATTATTCCTTGCATGAACCGTTTAGGGTACTATGCTCGGATTATAATTCCCTCTACCATATTATATCTACTACTAACTCTCTTCTTAGTCTTAAATTACTGATACTCTTATATCTTTCCCGTAATAAGTAATTACTTCGCTTCTTTAGTTAGATTAGTTCTACTTTTCCTCGAACACTAGTCTAACACCTATCTTTCCTGCATGTCCGCGATCGGTTCGGTTAACGAGTCACGCGTTAAGCGGCAGCTCCCCTCGGTCGGTTGGGCGGGAGGTGGGCTGCTTTCAATAGCCGAGTCGATATAGCCATGTCTGTCTGTCCGTCCGTCTGTCCGTCTGTCCGTCCGTCTTCATTTGCGCCTATATCTCAGAGACTATTAAAGCTAGAGCAACCAAGTTTTGTATCCAGTCTGCTGTGTGATCACACTACTCCAAATGAAATTTAAAATTTCGCCCCGACCCTTTCCGCCCACACAAAGGACGAAAGTCTGTGGCGTACACAATGTTGAAGATACGAGAAAACTAAAAATGCAGAGTCATAGAGAATGCCCATTTCTATCAGAGTGTTGAATCTGGATCAGATTGGATCATTATTATAGCTACAATGAAGAAAACCATTTCGTAAGTCATCATTCCCTCTCGCTCTCTCTCACACGTGACCCCATCTGCTTTGCTTATTCGTATAAATGAGCGCCTAGTTCTCAGAGACTATAAGGGCTAGAGCAACCAAACTTTCTATCCAAGCTCCTGTGATACCGAAGCGGCACGAGTTTGTTTTAAAATTTTGCCACGCCCCCACAAAAGACGAAAATCTGTGGAATCCACAATTTTTAAGATAAATGAAAACCAAAAACGCAGAATCGTGAAAAATTTCCATATCTACCAGATTACCGAATCTGGATCAGATCGGATCAATATTATGGCCAGAAGAAACAAATTAAATTTCAGTGGCTACGCAACGCCTGCCAAGCGCTGACTCATGCCCCCTCCCTCTCTCTCTCTCTCTGTCCTAAACACTTGTACGTCTCAAATATGTAGCTATACATGTCATGTAGAAATGTAGGCGCAGATATACAAAGCATATGTAAACAAAAATGGAAACATGTATAAAAATTCCAAAAAATTCATTTTTTTAATTTAAATATTATTTTCGTCCAATACAGGGCAATACAGATACAGGGCAATACAGAGGTTCATTGCGATGCAAGTATGTATGGGTATGGAGTCATCCTTTTACAAAAGGACTCAAAAGATCAATATTTCCACCCAGTAGAATATATGAGTAGTAAGATAACCCAAGCAAAGAAATGTATCCTTTATATGAGCTTGAAGTACTCGCTATAGCGCAGGCTCTAAAGAAATGGAAAGTGTATTTGCTTCGGAGAAAGAACAAGATAATTACCGACTGTATGGTGCAAATCCAATGCTGCATTAAACACAGTTTGTGCCGCTAGGCACAGTTGATTCGATTTTATGTGGACACGGGAACCGGACAGACCGACAGAAAAACCTTGTGGCCTGTTTCGACGTCAAATTATAAGTGTTTTATTCTCGCAGCGTCGCCCTCTTCATGGGCGGGCGCTGCCAGCATGAGCTTCGTTCGTATAAGAGACAACATAACATTTCAACATAACGTGTCAGATCTCGCTTTATTTTAACATAATTTAGCCTAATACTACCTTCAACGTATTTGCCTTAACATCGACCGCGTTGACGGCCTATATATAGGCTTCAATCCATTGGAATCGGCGCCAACCGATGGATGGATCGCTTATATAAGCCGGCCTTAGTTCTCACTACGGCCATGCAAACCTTCCCGTCTGCTCCAGGGATTGCCTCCTTCACTATTCTTATTAGCCACATTTGTGGTGGCACGTTATCTTCGAGAATTTAGACCACTCTGCCTGGCTCCAGATTGGCGACCTCTTCGAACCACTTCCATCGCTGTTGAAGGCTGAGAAGATTGTCTCTGGACAACTTGACAATCGTGCCACGACGTCCAATAAACCTGGATGAACACAAAATAATAGATGTCAAATCTTTTAAAATTTCTAGGCGTACAGCCATAGATGCGAAGCAGACAAACACTGCTATGTACATTTTGAGAGGCTGCTTGCCTCAAATGCCAAGCGATACACAAACCAGTCCGAACAATTCAACTCCGCTAAATTCAAAGGTCGATTCCCCCGCAATTGATCAGCAAGAAGGTTCCCCATGATTTGTCAGAGAAGCTTTGACTTGTAGTGGAAGCAAGGTACGCATTTCCGAACAATGGAACGCACTCTCTTCGTGCATTTATTAGCCAGATGGATTCCCTTACGAATCCCACTAGTGCACGGGGTCCAGCGTGGCAATTGACTCTATGATAGCTAAGGTAGAAAGTAACAAATCTACAATTTTTTCTCATTAATATTGGAAATTTAGCATTATGGGCTAAGGGTGCATTTAATAGACGACCGCCTACTCGAAGCAACGAAAATGAGCATGAACCTACTCGTTCTTCCGAAATGAAGGGATTTGGTTTTTGAAGTGTTGCCTGCAACTTTGATGACTTCTTGATTTTGTCTCTTTGAACCACTTCAACTGCTGTGAGAAATTCTGCGCCGAGCTCGTCAGATGACGTACAGGTACTACTCCAAATGATTCCCTTCCTTCTATTGATGAACCGGCGGATATATGAAATTGTGCTAACCACTTTCATATATGCCGAAGAATTTTGTATGATTGTGAGAATGGGAATGTTCTCGACTTCGACCGCGATAAGCGCAGTGGCTACCTTCTTTTTCTCCAATAACGCATTTGCTTCCGTCAAATGTAAATGATGATTTTGAGGCTAATTGGGCCATTGAACCATAACAGCCAATTTAAGTCAACCACCGATGATCCTCGAAATACTAGGTCTGCAGGATTTTCTTTGGTGGGCACATGTCTCCATAAGGCTGTCAAAGTGATGTCCTGTATCTCAGCAACTCGATTCGAAACAAATATAGTTAGGGATGAGTTTGTAGCCAATGTAGAACTACTTCCGAATCTGACCACAATACATCCTTTTCTATGGGACAGTCTATTATGGACCGAACTTCCTCCCACAACTTTGCTAAAAGATGAGCGGCACATTGCTCTAACCTTGGGATTGTTTTGGTCTTTAAGGGTACCACCCTAGATTTTACCGTTTGTAATTTAACGGACACTCCATTAGCATGGGAAAGTCGAAGGTACACACAACAGCCATATGCTTGCGTGGACGCATCACGGACTTTTGTAATTACTGGACATAGCACGCCTAAGGGATCGAAAATACTGGCTATGACAGATAATATTGACCTCTCTTGGTTGTGGTTTCGGACGAGATTATTGGTTTCAGACTATATTTGAAAATGTCTGTCTGAGGGTTCCAGATCAGACCAAGAGTTTTACAATCTTGCTGATCTCCATTCGAAATGACCATATTTTCTTGCTGACTATCGACTAGTTGACAGTTAGCAGCCCTTTTAGTCAGCACAAATCCTTAAGGCTCTATGATTTCAACCAATTGTTGACGCAATATACTTAACTCGGATTTCGTGTCTGCTCCTGTAAGGAGATCATCCACATAAAAATCCGACGCAAGACACTTTGCGCCAATTGGATGCGAATTTGAATGAGTGTCGCTCAGATACTTTAAACACCGTACAGCCAGAAATGGTGTGCTGGCAGTGCCATATTGAGTCGTATTGAGTCGGAACAATTGGACGAGAGGAACAATTGGACGAGATTATTGGTTTCAGACCATATTTGAAAATGTCTGTCTGAGGGTTCCAGATCAGACCAAGAGTTTTACAATCTTGCTGATCTCCATTCGAAATGACCATATTTTCTTGCTGACTATCGACTAGTTGACAGTTAGCAGCCCTTTTAGTCAGCACAAATCCTTAAGGCTCTATGATTTCAACCAATTGTTGACGCAATATACTTAACTCGGATTTCGTGTCTGCTCCTGTAAGGAGATCATCCACATAAAAATCCGACGCAAGACACTTTGCGCCAATTGGATGCGAATTTGAATGAGTGTCGCTCAGATACTTTAAACACCGTACAGCCAGAAATGGTGTGCTGGCAGTGCCATATTGAGTCTTATTGAGTCGGAACAATTGCAACGGGTCCGAACTTGTCCGTGTGATAGAGTCAATGAAAGATTTTTCACACTGTAGTTTCTTCGGGGGTAAACAGTCTTTCTATAGATGCATTTGGAACATTTTTCAACTCCCAGAAACGTTTGACGAAGTTATCTAGAGGACAAAACTGCTGTAATGTGTTCACCATAGAGCATGCTTCATTGATACGGGGTCCGTTGGATCTGCAGCGACCAGACACCACCCACCCAAAGACCGTATTTTGCAACGTCAGCGTGGTTTGTTGTTTGAATTGGCCATCTTTCAATGTCTCAAAGAATGCATTAGCTCCTAGCAGCAGATCCACCCTTTGGGGTTTATGGAAACCTGGATCGGACAGTGGGAAATCTTTTGAAATTGTCAGCAAGTCTGCTGGAACGGCTTTCTCAGGATGGTACGACGAAATCGATTTTAAAATGACGAAGTCGGTGGCTATTTCAAATTGTTGACCGCGAGAGCAAACTGTTGTTTGCCCCACTTGGTTTGCAGATATGCTAGCCTTTCCGATTCCAAATAAGTTGATATCTTTGCGAATTCGTTTTAATTGTGTGAGAGTAAATGAAACTGTTGTATCGCCACGTCTCTTTATTCTTCTGTACCTCTCGCTTCCGATGCCTCGCTAAAAGTGCTCGAGCGTCGGTCTACACATTTTTATTATTGTAGTATATTATAGTATCTTATGTACTAGTGTTGCCGTATAGGGTGGATTAGGTTATCCTACCACAACTCGGACATCCTGACGTCTGGATCACCTGATCCATTTGACGATGAGGGAATTATATTGTGGTTTACAATTTTTCCGTTAAATATATTATACATTTTTTTCTTAAGTATTACCCTTTATTTATATTGCCTATCCAGTGTTTTATGTTTTGTATCCTATAAACACCTTGATACGGGTTACGGGAGACTTGAAAGCCTTCTACATCTATTAACAAAAACCTATCATTTTTTAAGACCTTTCCGATGACATAAGGGCCTTTGTTCTTTGGGATTAATTTTTTAGATGCTCCTACCGTGCAATCAAAGTTTTTAAAAATCACATAATCTTCTTCCTTGTATTCTTTAGGCTTCTTTAAGCCTTTTTCATAATGCTTTTTGTTGCGTGCTTGAGCTCAATCTCAATATTTTTCGTCGCTTCCTCTCTTAACTCTGTTAAATCTTTGTTTTCTTGTACTTCATTTAACTCTTCTAACTTTTCTTTTAGCTCGTCTATTACTTTTCCTTTTTGTTCTATGCCGAATAATAGCTTACAAAGCTCTTGTTTTGTGCTCTTATGCTGTGTGTTATTTAATGCATGAATAACATTCTTCCTGGATCCACCGGACCGTAATGATCGATGTGGATTATTTCAAATGGCGTATTTCCCTTTGGAATGGTGTGTAGGAATCCTTCTTTACCTGATTTCAGCGAAAATCCGACACATTTCAAGCAATTTTTGACCGGAACATTTTACTTTGACGTTTGGAAACCAATAGCTTTTTGCTATTATATTCATCATTTTGTCTCCACCTATATGTCCTATTTCATTATGATATTTATATAGCATGTGGTCTTCCATTTCTGTTGGAACATAAAATAACAATCTTCCGTCGTTCGTTTTTCTGTAAACCACACCATTTCTCATTTCGAAAAGCTTGTGTTCATATTCTTCTAACTGTTGCTTGATTTTTTTAATTAATTGATCCTTGGCTTGGCAAATAACTAAGTTTTCTTCAAACGTGTTTGTTTCTACTATGAGAATATTTGTGCATCTACTAAGCGCATCTACGTGTTGCATTCTACTGCCTTCTCTATGGCTCAGTTCATAATCATAATTTTGTAGCTCTAAAGCCCATCTAGCAATACGCGGGTTGAGTTCAATTTTGTTGAGTGTTAGCGTAAGGGAATTACAGTCAGTAACAATCTTGAAACGTTTTCCATATAGATATATACGAAACCTGCGTAGTGCGTAAATAATTGCCATTGTTTCCACCTCAAAGCTGTGATATTTTGATTTCGCTGCAACCAATATAAATGGAATATATATATGAATATATACATACATACAACGGGCCTTTTCACATTGTTAAATTCTTTATTCACTGGCCATTTTATGCCTGTGAATAATCTTATGCACTTTAGTTCACCTGTGGCATTTGTTGAGAACAACGATGCATGTCCATACCAACCAGGAATACCCCCGCCCCCCTAACACTTTGCTAACACTTTCGTTTTATGCATAGTTCTGTGCTCTCTCGTTCTCTCGCTCTTGTAACGGCCAGTATACGCGATCATAACAACGTATTGCGTCGCATAGCAGAGCATAGCCAGCAGAGCCGAGCCCCTCAGTTTTATGCTTGTTGTGGCTATTTCGTTTCGTTCTCTCTATTTCTCGGCAATAAACCACAACATAGCCAGAGAGCTAAGTCTACAATTTGAGATCAGTGAATCTGGTTCGTGGAGCCTTTCTCACTCATTCTAGAAACTGTTCCCATCAGATCATCTGCTCTCATCTTTGGAGTGCACATTCGCCTTCGCTCGTCTCACGCAATCCAGAAACTGTTCCCATCACATCATCCGTTCTCATCTTTGGAGCGAACACGACCGATCATAAACTTGAGTGATTTTTCGCATTCGCTCGTCTCACTCAATCCAGCAGCTTGTCCCATCGCATCAGCTGTTCTAATCGTTGAGTTCAACAGAGCTTAATAAAGGTAGAGTGATTTTTGAGTGTAATCTAGTGTTTAATAAAAACAATTATAGAGTAGCTTTACAATGACTGGAAAACGTCGTGGTGGTTCCGGTAGCAACTTCCGGTAGTACTTCTATCGTAGAAGAAGACGATTCAGGTGTGCTTCTAAGAAAGTTTAACGCAGTCAAACGGGATATTGACACATCTGCGAAAGCAGTACAAAGCAACAATATCTCTCTTGCAATCAATTAGAGCTGGAATGTCGCTTAAATATTTTAGATGGATATATTGATCGCGCATTCTCTTTGAAATTGTAAATCGATCCAGACTTAGCATCGCGTTCCGAGCTCAAAGAATTATGCGTGTCAACTAAAGCGTTGGTAATGACTATCAAAAGACCAAATCCGCCTACCTTTTTGAACGAATCAGTTCTAAATACCACCATGTCACATACAAGGAACCTGCCCAAGATGAAATTTCCCAAGTTTGGTGGGAATTATTCTGAATTCAAAATTTTCATGGTTTTGTTTTCAAGCATTATTGATAGTGACATGTCTTTAAGTAATGTCGAAAAGTTCAACCATCTCTTGAATTGTTTAGAGAACGAAGCATTAGGCACTGTTAAGGCTTTTCCGGTGACAGATCTATTGCAAGGCTCTCGAAGCGCTAAAGCAGGTTTGTGATAACGAGTGCCTCATGTTCCTTGATGGCGTAGCTAAACTGTTTGAGTTACAGGCGATGCAGGCTCCGTCGTGGTCCGATTTTGTGGCCGCATTGAACAAGCGCTATCAGCATTTATCGGCTGAAGAATCCTCATCCGGGCGGTTAAGGGGTCCTAAAGGCTTCCAAGAGACAAAAAATAAGCAATCTGGGAAAACAGCGTTGGTTGTGCGTTCTGCAAATCAGCTGATCATGGCATTACAAATTGTTCGTCTTTCTCAGCTGCGTCTGTCATGACTCGATTCAGATTTGCAAAGGGATTTCCCTTTTGCATTAATTGCTTGCGAAAAACGCATAGTGTCTCAGCCTGCAAATCTATACACTGCAGAGTATGCTCAAAAGCCCCACCACACATTGTTGCATCGCTACAATTTTGACTCGGGGCAGCTGAAAGGTCAAATCAGTTGTCGTCAAATCATGTCATGGCAGCTTATTCGGATCAGGTAGTTCTGGCCACAGCAACTGTGGATATTAAAGGTGGCTCCAGTCAGCGACAGCCAGCCAGTTCACTGCTGGATTCTGGCTCGCAAGTTAACTTTATTACCAAGAAGCTAGCTCGAAATTTACAATTAAAACTAATTCGCAAAGATATCAACTTATTTGGAATCGGAAAGGCTAGCATATCTGCAAACCAAGTGGTGCAAGCAACAGTTTGCTCTCGCGTTCAACAATTTGAAATAGCCACTGACTTCGTCAAAACTCCTGTAATGTGTTCACCATAGAGCATGCTTCATTGATACGGGGTCCGTTGGATCTGCAGCTACCAGACACCACCCACCCAAAGACCGTATTTTGCAACGTCAGCGTGGTTTGTTGTTTGAATTGGCCATCTTTCAATATCTCAAAGAATGCATTAGCTCCTAGCAGCTGATCCACCCTTTGGGGTTTATGGAAACCTGGATCGGCCAGTGGGAAATCTTTTGGAATTGTCAGCAAGTCTGACGGAACGGCTTTTTCAGGATGGTACGACGAAATCGATTTTAAAATGACGAAGTCAGTGGCTATTTCAAATTGTAGAACGCGAGAGCAAACTGTTGCTTGCCCCACTTGGTTTGCAGATATGCTAGCCTTTCCGATTCCAAATAAGTTGATATCTTTGCGAATTCGTTTTAATTGTGTGAGAGTAAATGAAACTGTTGTATCGCCACGTCTCTTTATTCTTCTGTACCTCTCGCTTCCGATGCCTCGCCAAAAGTGCTCGAGCGTCGGTCTACACATTATTATTATTGTAGTGTATTATAGTATCTTATGTACTAGTGTTGCCGTATAGGGTGGATTAGGCTATCCTACCACAACTCGGCCATCCTGACGTCTGGATCACCTGATCCATTTGACGATGAGGGAATTATATTGTGGTTTACAATTTTTCCGTTAAATATATTATACATTTTTTTCTTAAGTATTACCCTTTATTTATATTGCCTATCCAGTGTTTTATGTTTTGTATCCTATAAACACCTTGATACGGGTTACGGGAGACTTGAAAGCCTTCTACATCTTTTAACAAAAACCTATTGTTTAGCTAGTGAGCTTTTTCACTAGCTGTTGAGATTTAAACGATTGCAATTGGGCTTTGGTTGTATATAGGCGATTTAATGCCAGGTTTATTTAGGTAGAAGTGTATATGTAGATATGCGTATACGACGAGAGATGATGCGTTGGTTTCGAGTATTCGCTCCAGACTAAATGCAAGGGCTGACGGCGTACTTGCCGTGCCCTATGAGGCAACGCTTACCGAGCGGGAGAGAGTGCAATTATAAGAGAGCTTGAGCAGATAGGGCTGCTGCTAAGTCGAGTACAAAAAATGCTTATATGTACATAAGTATGCGAACGAAAGCCGCTGCCATGCGTAGGCATATGCGGTAACAAAATACTTTACAGTGGGCAATAGTTGACATCGAGATGTGCATTTACATTATGGTTTTGGTTTATGCTGCTTGACCCGACACCTATCATTTTTTAAGACCTTTCCAATGTCATAAGGGCCTTTGTTCTTTGGGATTAATTTCTTAGATGCTCCTACCGTGCAATCAAAGTTTTTAAAAATCACATAATCTTCTTCCTTGTATTCTTTAGGCTTCTTTAAGCCTTTTTCATAATGCTTTTTGTTGCGTGCTTGAGCTCAATCTCAATATTTTTCGTCGCTTCCTCTCTTAACTCTGTTAAATCTTTGTTTTCTTGTACTTCATTTAACTCTTCTAACTTTTCTTTTAGCTCGTCTATTACTTTTCCTCTTTGTTTTATGCCGAATAAATTGATCCTTGGCTTGGCAAATAACTAAGTTGTCTTCAAACGTGTTTGTTTCTACTATGAGAATATTTGTGCATCTACTAAGCGCATCTACGTGTTGCATTCTACTGCCTTCTCTATGGCTCAGTTCATCTTGAAACGTTTTCCATATAGATATATACGAAACCTGCGTAATGCGTAAATAATTGCCATTGTTTCCACCTCAAAGCTGTGATATTTTGATTCCGCTGCAACCAATATAAATGGAATATATATATGAATATATACATACATACAACGGGCCTTTTCACTTTGTTAAATTCTTTATTCACTGGCCATTTTATGCCTGTGAATAATCTTATGCACTTTAGTTCACCTGTGGCATTTGTTGAGAACAACGATGCATGTCCATACCAACCAGGAATACCCCCGCCCCCCTAACACTTTGCTAACACTTTCGTTTTATACATAGTTCTGTGCTCTCTCGCTCTCTCGCTCTTGTAACGGCCAGTATACGCGATCATAACAACGTATTGCGTCGCATAGCAGAGCATAGCCAGCAGAGCCGAGCCCCTCAGTTTTATGCTTGTTGTGGCTATTTCGTTTCGTTCTCTCTATCTCTCGGCAATAAACCACAACATAGCCAGAGAGCTAAGTCTACAATTTGAGATCAGTGAATCTGGTTCGTGGAGCCTTTCTCACTCATTCTAGAAACTGTTCCCATCAGATCATCTGCTCTCATCTTTGGAGTGCACATTCGCCTTCGCTCGTCTCACTCAATCCAGAAACTGTTCCCATCACATCATCCGTTCTCATCTTTGGAGCGAACACGACCGATCATAAACTTGAGTGATTTTTCGCATTCGCTCGTCTCACTCAATCCAGCAGCTTGTCCCATCGCATCAGCTGTTCTAATCGTTGAGTTCAACAGAGCTTAATAAAGGTAGAGTGATTTTTGAGTGTAATCTAGTGTTTAATAAAAACAATTATAGAGTAGCTTTACAATGACTGGAAAACGTCGTGGTGGTTCCGGTAGCAACTTCCGGTAGTACTTCTATCGTAGAAGAAGACGATTCAGGTGTGCTTCTAAGAAAGTTTAACGCAGTCAAACGGGATATTGACACATCTGCGAAAGCAGTACAAAGCAACAATATCTCTCTTGCAATCAATTAGAGCTGGAATGTCGCTTAAATATTTTAGATGGATATATTGATCGCGCATTCTCTTTGAAATTGCAAATCGATCCAGACTTAGCATCGCGTTCCGAGCTCGAAGAATTATGCGTGTCAACTAAAGCGTTGGTAATGACTATCAAAAGACCAAATCCGCCTACCTTTTTGAACGAATCAGTTCTAAATACCACCATGTCACATACAAGGAACCTGCCCAAGATGAAATTTCCCAAGTTTGGTGGGAATTATTCTGAATTCAAAATTTTCATGGTTTTGTTTTCAAGCATTATTGATAGTGACATGTCTTTAAGTAACGTCGAAAAGTTCAACCATCTCTTGAATTGCTTAGAGAACGAAGCATTAGGCACTGTTAAGGCTTTTCCGGTGACAGATCTATTGCAAGGCTCTCGAAGCGCTAAAGCAGGTTTGTGATAACGAGTGCCTCGTGTTCCTTGATGGCGTAGCTAAACTGTTTGAGTTACAGGCGATGCAGGCTCCGACGTGGTCCGATTTTGTAGCCGCATTGAACAAGCGCTATCAGCATTTATCGGCTGAAGAATCCTCATCCGGGCGGTTAAGGGGTCCTAAAGGCTTCCAAGAGACAAAAAATAAGCAATCTGGGAAAACAGCGTTGGTTGTGCGTTCTGCAAATCAGCTGATCATGGCATTACAAATTGTTCGTCTTTCTCAGCTGCGTCTGTCATGACTCGATTCAGATTTGCAAAGGGATTTCCCTTTTGCATTAATTGCTTGCGAAAAAGGCATAGTGTCTCAGCCTGCAAATCTATACACTGCAGAGTATGCTCAAAAGCCCCACCACACATTGTTGCATCGCTACAATTTTGACTCGGGGCAGCTGAAAGGTCAAATCAGTTGTCGTCAAATCATGTCATGGCAGCTTATTCGGATCAGGTAGTTCTGGCCACAGCAATTGTGGATATTAAAGGTGGTTCCAGTCAGCTACAGCCAGCCAGGGCACTGCTGGATTCTGGCTCGCAAGTAAGCTTTATTACCAAGGAGCTAGCTCGAAATTTACAATTGTGGTAGGATAACCTAATCCAGCCTATACGGCAACACTAGTACATAAGATACTATAATTTAGTGTAATAATATATACTATAAGAATACTAGATATACGGCCACATTACAAATGTGTAGACCGACGCTCGAGCACTTTTGTCATCGGAAGCGAGAGGTACAGAAGAATAAAGAGACGTGGCGATACAACAGTTTTATTTACTCTCACAAAATCAGAAGTGGGCCCTACTCACAATGTCAACATTGAACTGAATCGATTCTCGGTAGTGCAATTAAAGAGGTGGCTGTCCGGAATAGGACTACCAACCCAAGGCACGAAAGCTGAACTGGTTGCATGCATAAGCGCAGTCACACCAAGCGGACGTGGCGATCCACCGGAGGGTTCGATCAGCCAAACGGAACAGTCTGTCGTGGAAGAGGAGGCACTGTCGATGCAGGACATGCAAAAGGAGCCTAGCATGGAACAGCATGGAAGCCGAAAACGACACCCTGATGAGATTGCACGCAGAGGTAGAAGCAAGCAGAGCCATGCTGCAGAAAATTCATGACGAAATAGATAATATCGCAATGACGTCATCACCAGAAACATGGAGTTGCAAAACAGCACCGCAGTTAACAGCACCGCAGTTAACAGCACCGCAGTTAACAGCAACGCCCCTAACAGCACCGCAGTCAACAGCAACGCCCCTAACAGCACATCAGTTAACAGCGGCTGCGCTAACAGCACCAATGTTAGAAGCACCCCTGACATTAGTGATGGAAAAGACAACGATGCAAACAGTGTTGTAAAACAACTGGACACAAAAGTAAAAAACACATGGGGATCTTCGATAGCAGCGCTAACGTTGGCAAAGGAAGTAACCATGGAATTCGACGGAACACAGTGCGCTAAAAACTGGGTCATCCAACTGAATAATATTGAACAAATCTACAATCTAGACAACATTATGAAACGGATGCTCTTGATTGCCAAGCTCAAAGGAAATTCTCAGAACTGGCTCCATGCAGATTTCGCACGTATTTTGGAATCAGCTGATCACCTATGCGAGCAATTAAGTGTGGCATTTGGAGCAACCACAACGAAGGGAGAACAAAGAGCTAAATTCCAAAACCGTCAACGGCGCCCAGAATAAACTTTCGCTACATATTTCAAAGAAAAAATAATGCTGGCCAGAAACATCTACATAGACACAGAAGAATTAACGGAAAAGATAATCGAAGGAATTCCGTCTTCGGGCTTGCGAGATCAGGCCCGCATTCAGTGTTTCTCGGATCCGAAGCAAATTTTACGTGCATTCTCGCAGATTCGCCTTCCGGCGCGCAAACAATATGTCACATCATTACAAGGAATGGGAAATTCTGCAGTTAACAAGGAGTTGCGCTGCGCCAATTGCAACACACGAGGTCATTTCGCCAAGGACTGTTTCAAGCCAAAACGGGAACCTGGATCCTGCTACGGATGTGGGGCATTCGGACACTTGGTCGGACAATGCCCGCAAAGAAAAAGCATAACCAACAACAATTTTGTAAGATACTGTAAGATTTTCTTATGCAATAACATAGTAACACCATTAATTACAGCGTGCCTCATAGACTCGGGGAGTCCAATATCATTCATTAAGAAAAGTTTAATCTCTACCGAAATCAGTTTACAACAAGTTCATGAATCATACTATGGGCTGAATAAAAGCCAGTTGAAAATTTTTGGAAAAATCGTATGTTATGTGATGAAAGGAAGAATAAAATGTTATTTTCATTTAAACGTGGTATCAAACGAAGCTATGAGTCATGGTGTGTTTCTTGGCAGAGATTTTATGAATGCATGCGAATTAAATTTGGACCTAAGCACTCTGAAAATGGTTACTTTAGACGATGTATGTATATACGAAAGCAAATGATCAATTAAGTAATAATTTAATAATACCGATTGAAAATTACAAATCAATCAGTCAATCAAAACAAGCAAGAAACATATGATTTTACAAAATAATGAAAAGTTTAGTGAAGGTGTCAATGGAAAAGTTAATAATGAACTTAATGAAATTGTTAGTGAGACAGTTAGTAATGATGTTAATGAAATTGTTAGTGACACAGTAAGTAATGAGGTTAATGAAATTATTAGTAATTCAGTTAGTAATGAAGTTGATAAAATTGTTACCGATACCGTTTGGAAAGAAAATAATGAAATTGTTAGTGACTCCATTAATAACGATGCTGGGATCATTGACGAAATCGTAACAAGCAATGCTGAGGACACACTATATGATATGATGGTTCCAGATTTTTAACATACATTATATGGAAGATGAAAAAGTTGAGTACTTATGCGGAGAAAATATTAGTCACAAGCTAAAATGTCAACAAAAACAAACAATCGAACGCTATTATATAAATGCAGTAAAGCCAGTGGCGTAACTATAGAAATGGGGGCCCCAGTCAGATTTTCATTAAGGGGCCCCTATCAGAAGAATTCTTTAAATCATTCAAATTTTTCCACTCCACCCCCCAAACAGTGAATAAAATAAACAATTTTTGAGTTCTCAAAGTTGTAATATACATATTCAAAATTTAATGCGCCTTATTTTCAAATCAGCAAACTTGTGAATAATTTGATCCAAGTTATCTCTCAAACGATTGGCCATTTCGTGCTCAATGGACAGAATACTCAAATTACTCAAACGCTCTTGGCCCATGGTACTTCGAAGATAAGTTTTTATGATTTTTAATTTTGAAAAGGATCTTTCCGCTGTAGCAATTGTAACTGGAATAGTTAAAAATAAAATCAAAGCAGTGCAAACTTCTTGAAAACTCGAAGATAAAGCAGCATTTTTAATAATTAACAAATTTGCAAGTTGCATGACAGAACTGAGTTTTTCAATTTGTTTTTTAAGACATGATTGAAGAGATAACAACAGTTCAGGAAATTTGTCGCCGATGTCTTCAGCATAAGTATCTGCAAGTATTACAGCTTCCCTGTGCAGTTCTTGGTCCGTCATTTTTGTCAATTCCTTAGGTTGGAGTACTCGAAAAGGTTTGATCACGTTCTTCAAACTTTCAAACCGATTTAGTAATTGATTGCAAATTATATCGAGACATCCATGGAAAATATTTACACGGAATCGTGCCGCTCCATCAGGCAGTCTTTCGTCCTGGCACAATTCTTCGAAATATTTCTTGGTTTTCTTGATCCGCTTGTTCTGAAACTCAACCTTGACTTTTCAATTCGCACTTAGTTTGATGGCCTGTGATTTTGATCCCTCGTAGTCATTTCGGAATTCTCGTAGTTCTTGATACGCTTGCTCTAAACTTCACATTTTAGATCCTGTTGTGTTGTTAACATTTCAAATTTTGAATTTCGTTTTCGTTTAATTTTGGATTCCAAATTTTACATTTGGTGAAAATAATTGAAATTTGAAATACCTACTTCTAATTTTTAAATTTTTCTTCTTCAATTTTAACGTTTGACACTAAATTGCAGAATGAGAAAATTTGAAAATACGGAGAACAAATAATTTTCACTTATCGATCTGTATCGATCCCGATAGTGTAACTTTTATTTGTCGTCCGGCAGAATTTTTTATTTATAAGAATAAAACTGAATGTAGGAAATGTCAGAACATAACCACAATAATGGAGTAATAAAAATAGCGCCTCAAAAAACCATTCACATTTAAACTCGAATTCCAGCAATTCAAACCGCATACAAGTCGCAAAGCCTTATGAGTTCGATACGAAAATATGATAATATATGCAACAGCAAGGATTGTTGACGAAAGTTTGTTTTTGTTCCATATTTGTCACTACTCACTTGATATTCAGTGTCACTAACTTCCTGAGCTTGAGCAAAAACAACGAGAAAAAAAAGATTGGCAAGAATAAAACATGCTCATATGAAATAGCGCGAAAATTTGAAAAATGAAAAACACGATAGAAATATAATATTAAGCAGGCAACGAATATTTATAACGAAAGAACACCAAAATTTTTATATTTCCATATTGAACATTTTTCTGATATAAAGACGAAAAACATTTTTCTCTCTTGCCACTTTTGGGGGCCCCCTGGGGCTCGGGGCCCCGGTTTCTGAGACCGGCAAGACCGGTGGTAGTTACGCCACTGAGTAAAGCCAAAGGAACCTTTAGTCAAATGTGAGATAAAACTTAATTTAGAATAAACGAGAGGGAACGTTGTGAGCCGCGGCAAAGGGTACCTTATACCCGGTACTCAGTCAGTATATACATACATACATATTTGAGCCTACGATTTATGAAATTTATTATATGTTCTCAAAAGGGACGAAAATAATATTTAAATTAAAAAAATGCATTTTTTGGAATTTTTATACATGTTTCCATTTTTGTTTACATATGCTTTGTATATCTGCGCCTACATTTCTACATGACATGTATAGCTACATATTTGAGACGTACAAGTGTTTAGGACAGAGAGAGAGAGAGAGGGAGGGGGCATGAGTCAGCGCTTGGCAGGCGTTGCGTAGCCACTGAAATTTAATTTGTTTCTTCTGGCCATAATATTGATCCGATCTGATCCAGATTCGGTTTTCTGGTAGATATGGTAATTTTTCATGATTCTGCGTTTTTGGTTTTCATTTATCTTAAAAATTGTGGATTCCACAGATTTTCGTTCTTTGTGGGGGCGGAAAGGGGCGTGGCAAAATTTTGAAATACACCTGTGCTGGTCTGATATCACAGGAGTTTGGATAGAAAGTTTGGTTGCTCTAGCTCTGATAGTCTATGAGATATAGGCGCAAATGAAGACGGACGGACAGACGGACAGACGGACGGACGGACGGACAGACAGACATGGCTATATCGACTCGGCTATTGATGCTGATCAAGAATATATATACTTTATGGGGTCGGAAACGCTTCCTTCTGTGCGTTACACACAACCGTTATCCCCACAAATCTAATATACCCCTATACTCTTCGAGTACCGGGTATAAAAATCAAAACCGTTTAGTTGTGCTCCAAGGAGACTGAAATACAGCGAAAAAGATAAACTGCAAAAACTGTTAGATGAATATATAAAAAACGGGATAATACGAACAAGCGATTCCGAATACGCTTGACCTATCGTATTAGTTAAAAAGAAAAAAGGTGATTTGATGTTATGTGTAGATTTCCGAAACTTAACAAGACTTTGATCAAGGACAAATATCCAATGGTCCTCATCGATGATTTGCTCGACAAATTAGCTAACAAAACAGTCTTTACAAAGCTCGATCTCAAAAATGGTTATTTTCACGTGTTTGTTAATGAGGAATCGATTAAATATGCATCGTTTGTGACACCTTTAAGACAATTCGAGTTCCTCAGAATGCCTCAGGGTTTAAAAACGGCTTCAGCAGTGTTTCAAAGGTTCATTAACTAAATATTCGATGATTTAATTAGAGATGACAAAGTCATTGTCTACATGGACGACATTATGGTTGCCAGCATGGTTTGGAAAAAAAGAATTAGATTGCTTCACGATGCTTAAAGAAAGATTAATACAGGCACCCATTTTAGCCATTTATAATCACAAAGACGAGATAGAATTACACTGAGCTCTTGGTTTCGGGGCAGTATTATTTCAAACGAAAGACGATGGAAGAATTCATCCAATTTTTTATTTTTCTAAGCGAACTACAGCAGCGGAATCAAAATATCACAGCTTTGAGCTGGAAACAATGGCAATTATTTACGCATTACGCAGGTTTTGTATATATCTATATGGAAAACGTTTCAAGATGAACTGAGCCATAGAGAAGGCAGTAGAATGCAACACGTAGATGCGCTTAGTAGATGCACAAATATTCTCATAGTAGAAACAAACACGTTTGAAGACAACTTAGTTATTTGCCAAGCCAAGGATCAATTTATTCGGCATAAAACAAAGAGGAAAAGTAATAGACGAGCTAAAAGAAAAGTTAGAAGAGTTAAATGAAGTACAAGAAAACAAAGATTTAACAGAGTTAAGAGAGGAAGCGACGAAAAATATTGAGATTGAGCTCAAGCACGCAACAAAAAGCATTATGAAAAAGGCTTAAAGAAGCCTAAAGAATACAAGGAAGAAGATTATGTGATTTTTAAAAACTTTGATTGCACGGTAGGAGCATCTAAGAAATTAATCCCAAAGAACAAAGGCCCTTATGACATTGGAAAGGTCTTAAAAAATGATAGGTGTCGGGTCAAGCAGCATAAACCAAAACCATAATGTAAATGCACATCTCGATGTCAACTATTGCCCACTGTAAAGTATTTTGTTACCGCATATGCCTACGCATGGCAGCGGCTTTCGTTCGCATACTTATGTACATATAAGCATTTTTTGTACTCGACTTAGCAGCAGCCCTATCTGCTCAAGCTCTCTTATAATTGCACTCTCTCCCGCTCGGTAAGCGTTGCCTCATAGGGCACGGCAAGTACGCCGTCAGCCCTTGCATTTAGTCTGGAGCGAATACTCGAAACCAACGCATCATCTCTCGTCGTATACGCATATCTACATATACACTTCTACCTAAATAAACCTGGCATTAAATCGCCTATATACAACCAAAGCCCAATTGCAATCGTTTAAATCTCAACAGCTAGTGAAAAAGCTCACTAGCTAAACAATAGGTTTTTGTTAAAAGATGTAGAAGGCTTTCAAGTCTCCCGTAACCCGTATCAAGGTGTTTATAGGATACAAAACATAAAACACTGGATAGGCAATATAAATAAAGGGTAATACTTAAGAAAAAAATGTATAATATATTTAACGGAAAAATTGTAAACCACAATATAATTCCCTCATCGTCAAATGGATCAGGTGATCCAGACGTCAGGATGGCCGAGTTGTGGTAGGATAGCCTAATCCACCCTATACGGCAACACTAGTACATAAGATACTATAATACACTACAATAATAATAATGTGTAGACCGACGCTCGAGCACTTTTGGCGAGGCATCGGAAGCGAGAGGTACAGAAGAATAAAGAGACGTGGCGATACAACAGTTTCATTTACTCTCACACAATTAAAACGAATTCGCAAAGATATCAACTTATTTGGAATCGGAAAGGCTAGCATATCTGCAAACCAAGTGGGGCAAGCAACAGTTTGCTCTCGCGTTCTACAATTTGAAATAGCCACTGACTTCGTCATTTTAAAATCGATTTCGTCGTACCATCCTGAAAAAGCCGTTCCGTCAGACTTGCTGACAATTCCAAAAGATTTCCCACTGGCCGATCCAGGTTTCCATAAACCCCAAAGGGTGGATCAGCTGCTAGGAGCTAATGCATTCTTTGAGATATTGAAAGATGGCCAATTCAAACAACAAACCACGCTGACGTTGCAAAATACGGTCTTTGGGTGGGTGGTGTCTGGTAGCTGCAGATCCAACGGACCCCGTATCAATGAAGCATGCTCTATGGTGAACACATTACAGGAGTTTTGACGAAGTCAGTGGCTATTTCAAATTGTTGAACGCGAGAGCAAACTGTTGCTTGCACCACTTGGTTTGCAGATATGCTAGCCTTTCCGATTCCAAATAAGTTGATATCTTTGCGAATTAGTTTTAATTGTAAATTTCGAGCTAGCTTCTTGGTAATAAAGTTAACTTGCGAGCCAGAATCCAGCAGTGAACTGGCTGGCTGTCGCTGACTGGAGCCACCTTTAATATCCACAGTTGCTGTGGCCAGAACTACCTGATCCGAATAAGCTGCCATGACATGATTTGACGACAACTGATTTGACCTTTCAGCTGCCCCGAGTCAAAATTGTAGCGATGCAACAATGTGTGGTGGGGCTTTTGAGCATACTCTGCAGTGTATAGATTTGCAGGCTGAGACACTATGCCTTTTTCGCAAGCAATTAATGCAAAAGGGAAATCCCTTTGCAAATCTGAATCGAGTCATGACAGACGCAGCTGAGAAAGACGAACAATTTGTAATGCCATGATCAGCTGATTTGCAGAACGCACAACCAACGCTGTTTTCCCAGATTGCTTATTTTTTGTCTCTTGGAAGCCTTTAGGACCCCTTAACCGCCCGGATGAGGATTCTTCAGCCGATAAATGCTGATAGCGCTTGTTCAATGCGGCCACAAAATCGGACCACGACGGAGCCTGCATCGCCTGTAACTCAAACAGTTTAGCTACGCCATCAAGGAACATGAGGCACTCGTTATCACAAACCTGCTTTAGCGCTTCGAGAGCCTTGCAATAGATCTGTCACCGGAAAAGCCTTAACAGTGCCTAATGCTTCGTTCTCTAAACAATTCAAGAGATGGTTGAACTTTTCGACGTTACTTAAAGACATGTCACTATCAATAATGCTTGAAAACAAAACCATGAAAATTTTGAATTCAGAATAATTCCCACCAAACTTGGGAAATTTCATCTTGGGCAGGTTCCTTGTATGTGACATGGTGGTATTTAGAACTGATTCGTTCAAAAAGGTAGGCGGATTTGGTCTTTTGATAGTCATTAACAACGCTTTAGTTGACACGCACAATTCTTCGAGCTCGGAACGCGATGCTAAGTCTGGATCGATTTGCAATTTCAAAGAGAATGCGCGATCAATATATCCATCTAAAATATTTAAGCGACATTCCAGCTCTAATTGATTGCAAGAGAGATATTGTTGCTTTGTACTGCTTTCGCAGATGTGTCAATATCCCGTTTGACTGCGTTAAACTTTCTTAGAAGCACACCTAAATCGTCATCTTCTACGATAGAAGTATTGCTACCGGAACCACCACGACGTTTTCCAGTCATTGTAAAGCTACTCTATAATTGTTTTTATTAAACACTAGATTACACTCAAAAATCACTCTACCTTTATTAAGCTCTGTTGAACTCAACGATTAGAACAGCTGATGCGATGGGACAAGCTGCTGGATTGAGTGAGACGAGCGAATGCGAAAAATCACTCAAGTTTATGATCGGTCGTGTTCGCTCCAAAGATGAGAACGGATGATGTGATGGGAACAGTTTCTGGATTGAGTGAGACGAGCGAAGGCGAATGTGCACTCCAAAGATGAGAGCAGATGATCTGATGGGAACAGTTTCTAGAATGAGTGAGAAAGGCTCCACGAACCAGATTCACTGATCTCAAATTGTAGACTTAGCTCTCTGGCTATGTTGTGGTTTATTGCCGAGAAATAGAGAGAACGAAACGAAATAGCCACAACAAGCATAAAACTGAGGGGCTCGGCTCTGCTGGCTATGCTCTGCTATGCGACGCAATACGTTGTTATGATCGCGTATACTGGCCGTTACAAGAGCGAGAGAACGAGAGAGCACAGAACTATGCATAAAACGAAAGTGTTAGCAAAGTGTTAGGGGGGCGGGGGTATTCCTGGTTGGTATGGACATGCATCGTTGTTCTCAACAAATGCCACAGGTGAACTAAAGTGCATAAGATTATTCACAGGCATAAAATGGCCAGTGAATAAAGAATTTAACAAAGTGAAAAGGCCCGTTGTATGTATGTATATATTCATATATATATTCCATTTATATTGGTTGCAGCGAAATCAAAATATCACAGCTTTGAGGTGGAAACAATGGCAATTATTTACGCATTACGCAGGTTTCGTATATATCTATATGGAAAACGTTTCAAGATTGTTACTGACTGTAATTCCCTTACGCTAACACTCAACAAAATTGAACTCAACCCGCGTATTGCTAGATGGGCTTTAGAGCTACAAAATTATGATTATGAACTGAGCCTTAGAGAAGGCAGTAGAATGCAACACGTAGATGCGCTTAGTAGATGCACAAAGATTCTCATAGTAGAAACAAACACGTTTGAAGACAACTTAGTTATTTGCCAAGCCAAGGATCAATTAATTAAAAAAATCAAGCAACAGTTAGAAGAATATGAACACAAGCTTTTCGAAATGAGAAATGGTGTGGTTTACAGAAAAACGAACGACGGAAGATTGTTATTTTATGTTCCAACAGAAATGGAAGACCACGTGCTATATAAATATCATAATGAAATAGGACATATAGGTGGAGACAAAATTATGAATATAATAGAAAAAAGCTATTGGTTTCCAAACGTCAAAGTAAAATGTTACGTTCAAAAATTGCTTGAAGTGTAACGGATTTTCGCCGAAATCAGGTAAAGAAGGATTCCTACACACCATTCCAAAGGGAAATACGCCATTTGAAATAATCCACATCGATCATTACGGTCCGGTGGATCCAGGCAGCATGTTTAGTCATGCATTAAATAACACACAGCATAAGAGCACAAAACAAGAGCCTTGTAAGCTATTATTCGGCATAGAACAAAGAGGAAAAGTAATAGACGAGCTTAAAGAAAAGTTAGAAGAGTTAAATGAAGTACAAGAAAACAAAGATTTAACAGAGTTAAGAGAGGAAGCGACGAAAAATATTGAGATTGAGCTCAAGCACGCAACAAAAAGCATTATGAAAAAGGCTTAAAGAAGCCTAAAGAATACAAGGAAGAAGATTATGTGATTTTTAAAAACTTTGATTGCACGGTAGGAGCATCTAAAAAATTAATCCCAAAGAACAAAGGCCCTTATGTCATTGGAAAGGTCTTAAAAAATGATAGGTGTCGGGTCAAGCAGCATAAACCAAAACCATAATGTAAATGCACATCTCGATGTCAACTATTGCCCACTGTAAAGTATTTTGTTACCGCATATGCCTACGCATGGCAGCGGCTTTCGTTCGCATACTTATGTACATATAAGCATTTTTTGTACTCGACTTAGCAGCAGCCCGATCTGCTCAAGCTCTCTTATAATTGCACTCTCTCCCGCTCGGTAAGCGTTGCCTCATAGGGCACGGCAAGTACGCCGTCAGCCCTTGCATTTAGTCTGGATCGAATACTCGAAACCAACGCATCATCTCTCGTCGTATACGCATATCTACATATACACTTCTACCTAAATAAACCTGGCATTAAATCGCCTATATACAACCAAAGCCCAATTGCAATCGTTTAAATCTCAACAGCTAGTGAAAAAGCTCACTAGCTAATCATTGGTGACCCCAACGTGATAGTGCAAGAATAATTATTTCTGTGCAATCACGAAATATAACAAAACATTATTTGAATTGCCAATGTGGCCATTGTCATCGACTATATAATATACTACATATACCGGCCTCCCTTGCAGCTGTCGGCTTACGGTGCTTGTTAGTACAGTTACGCTCGGTGCTCTTTGCTCTTTTCTTCCCACACCGGCTGCCCTCGCATATTGGTATTGCACCTAGCGGTCAAGCAACGCAACGGTTATTGTTCATTGCTCCTAAGTGAGTTCGTTCCTCTTTGTGCTCGTCTTCCCGCTAGCGACGTTTATTACGCGCTTCACTCTTTGCGGTCATCTTCCCGCTGTAAACGTTTGCTAAGCTGCCGCCGCTATGGAGATGGATGCTGCCAACGCTGCTGACGCTGCCAACGCTTCTGACGCTGCCAACGCTGCCAACGCTGCTGACGTTGCCAACGATGCTGTTGCTGCCAACGTTGCTGATGCTGCCAACGCTGCCGATGCTGCTAACGAAATTCCAATTGCCAGGGAGCAAAACAGGGTGTCATTTTTAAAGCTTAAATCCACGGAGCTATGCGGAAAAAAGAAAAGGTTAGCTGCTGATTGCCAGAATGAGTCGCTAGTAGCAGACTATTATATGCTCGTTGTAAAACAAGAGCAAGTTTGAGATGCTCCACAACGAGCTTGAGGAATTGGATCAAGCCGAGATTCACAGTAGATTTGGTGATATGTTCGAATCGCTTGCCAGTACTGCGAAGTCGTCAATTATGCGGGAAATAGCAAAGAGTAGCGGACACATGCCTCTTCATTCTACCATGGCTGGAGGAAGCATCACCGCTGATTTTTCCGGCTCGCCATTTCAACCTCGATGTAGACAGTTACCATCCCTGCCTCCTATACAACTTCCAACTTTCAGCGGAGGATATGCTAAATGGACCGACTTCTACTCCACGTTTGTAACCATCATAGATAATCATCCTGATCTAACCAATGTAGAGAAGTTTCAGCATTTGCGTTCCTGTCTGCGTGATGCAGCTTTGGAGACTGTACGGTCGCTGGAAATTTCGGTTGGCAATTATAACGTGGCTTTAGAATTATTGGAAAGAAGGTTTAATAATCGACGCTTAGTATTTCAGGCACACATCAATGAGATCCTAGGGCTCCAGGCTGTCGAGAGTGGTTCTGTGGTAATGCCTCGAGAGCTGTCGGACGGATTCAACGCTCATATGCGTGCGCTTCAGAGTTTGGGCACTTCTGAGCAGATCGCAGGATGCATCATCGTGCAGGAGCTGCTTCGTAAGCTTGATCCAGCAAGCCAAGCCAAGTGGGAGGAGCGATTTGAGGAACCAGCGTATGCCAACTCGATTCCGTCATGGGAGTATATGGACTCGTTCCTGGAACAGCGATGCAGATCATTGGAGACAGTGGATTTTGCTAGGGCAACCTATGCGCCGAGCAGTCAGGTGGGCAAGAATAGAAGATATAACAATTCCAGGTCCACCTTAGTTGCAACGAGACAAACCTTCTCAGGCTGCGTGCTCTGCAGTAACAGCGCTCACGAAGTCCAGTACTGTCCGAAGTTCAAGGCACTGTCCCCCGAAAATCGCCATAAAGAGGCCAAACGACTGGCCCTTTGCATTAATTGTCTTAGAACAGGACACCGATTAAGCCAGTGCACCTCGGCCACTGTCGTATCTGCGGCCGCAAGCATCATACTACGCTTCATTTCAGTAATCCTGATTTGGCTGCAGTCCAAGGTCAGTCAACTGATGCTCAGTCTCCGTTTGCGCTCCCTCCTTCTAATCCGGCTCAGCTTACCACTGAATCCTCTACTTCAGCGTCTACTTCGTCTACACTTATAGCCCAAGGTCTCAGTAATAATGTTGTTCTACTTGCCACTGCCACAGTTTTGGTAAAATATCGTTCCGGAGTTTTACTTCCCTGAAAAGCATTGCTGGATTCCGGCTCCCAGTTGCATCTGATATTTTCTCGTTTCGCCAATCAGCTTCAGCTTCGGAAAAGGAAATCATCAACCGCAGTTTCTGGAATTGGCGACTCCAGCTTCGTCACCGATGGATGTTCGGTCAGTGTTAGCTTGCACTCTCGCTCATCGAATTTTTCAGCTTTCATCACTGCTATCGTAGCTTCTAACATAACTGATCGTCAGCCATGCTTTGGAATTGACACTCATAGCTGGAACATTCCGGCGAACATACCACTAGCGGATCCGGAGTTTTATAGGCCTCTGCGCGTCGATCTGTTAATTGGAGCAAGTCTGTTTTACGATCTCCTTTGTGTTGGCCAGATTAAACTACTGCCAGGATTGCCTTCAATTCAGAAAACTCGCTTGGGATGGGTCGTGTCTGGAGGTTGCTCTCGTTCAAATGGGTCGTCTTTAATGGTGGCTCACGCGCCGGCCGTTATTGCCGAGGATAACAATCCAGATCAGCAACTTGAAGTGCTCCTTCGGAGGTTTTGGGAGGTTGAGAGTTGCGTCGAACCCATAGTAAAATCTACCAAGGAAGAGCTGGATTGTGAAGCGCATTTTGTTCAGCACGTCCGTCGTCTAGAAAATGGCGATTATTGTGTTCGGCTGCCAACTAAATATACTTTGGATCTCCTGGGAGAATCTTACAATCAAGCGCGTCGCAGATTCCTGTCCCTTGAGCGGAAGTTAAATCGTCGCCCTGAGGTGAAGGCTCAGTATGCTGCCTTCATAAACGAGTATCTTGACTTAGGTCATATGTCTCCTGTTCCTGCCCATTCAATCAGCAACTGCCGGTATTTTCTACCTCACCATTGCGTCATGAAAGAGGATAGTTCTACGACCAAGCTTCGAGTCGTTTTTGATGGATCCGCTTCTACGGCATCTGGCTATTCCTTGAATGATGTTTTAATGGCTGGCCCCGTAATACAACCTAAACTCTTTCATATTATTGCTCGATTTCGTTCATACGCAGTTGCGATTACGGGAGATATCTGTAAGATGTATCGGTGTGTACGAGTTTTGCCCGAGGACAGCAACTTGCAGTGTATTCTGTGGAGAAACTCCACACAAGATGACTTGAGCGTGTTTCAACTGGACACCGTTACTTATGGTACGAAGCCTGCCTCCTATTTATCTGTGCGAGCGATGCACCAGGTGGCAACCGACGAGCAGGCAGATTTTCCAGTTGGAGCTGAAGTTCTTCGCCGTGACGCCGGATGATTTCATATCTGGCGCCAGACCTCAGGAAGAGGCCATCCGCATTCGTGAGCAAACTGCTGGAATCCTGTCTAGGGGTCAGTTCAGATTGAGGAAATGGTGCTCGAACGTTCCCACTGTACTGGATGGAATTCCTGATGAGGACAAGGAAACACTTAAAGTTCGATGAGGGCAGCCAGTTTACTAAGACACTAGGTTGGGATCCGATTTCTGATAAACTTTTATTTTCGTTCTCGGCCCTAGAATCGTCTCCGAACCCCTGCAGGCGCTCTGTGTTATCAACCATAGCGCGGTTCTACGATCCTCTCGGACTGGCTGGTCCTGTAATTACGAAATCAAAAATCTTTCTTCAGCGTTTGTGCAAGGAGAAGTTAGCTTGGGATGAAAGCCTCCCAGCCTCACTGAGTACAGAGTGGCATGAAATGTGCAGCAGTTTTGGCCAGATTCGTCGACTTGAGTTTCCTCGTCTTGTCCTCCTTCCAGACTCTGAGCTAGAAATTCACGGATTCTGCGATGCCAGCATCGAGGCTTATGGTGCATGCATATATGTCGTGTCAAAAGGTCAGCATGCCAGCAGTCACTTACTTTGTGCCAAATCTCGTGTTGCACCTTTAAAGACACTTACGGTGCCAAAGTTGGAGCTTTGTGGAGCGGAGTTGCTGGCTAGGCTCATATCTGAAATATCCGGAATGAATGTCTTCAATGGAAGGTGTTACTGTTGGTGTGATTCTGCGGTTGCACTTTCCTGGATTCGGGACGAATAGTCAAGATTTAACATATTTGTTGCAAATAGAGTAGCAACGATTCAGGAAATGTCTGACAACATGACATGGCGCTATGTTCACACAGCATTAAACCCAGCCGACATTCTCTCTCGAGGGGCTCTTCCGACTGAGCTGAAGGACTTTCCCCTTTGGGCTCATGAACCTCCATTTCTTTGTGGCCTTTCAGATGACTGGCCGGCCACGGTACTACCGGATAAGCCAGCCCTTGAGCTTCGCCGGAGTGCTCTTCTGGTAAAATCTCCCTATATTGACATTGTAGCTGATTCCAAGTATGCAAACTCGTTTGGCTCCTTGCAACGCGTGCTCGGATACATTTACAAGTTTTGCAATCGCATTCGGCATCCCGGACTGATTGTCTCGGACATTGAGCATGGAACCCAGTTATTGCTGCGACTCGTCCAGCGCACTCAGCTATGGGAGGACATGAAGTCGCTGCGGTCCAGGGGATCGGTTTCCCCATCTACCTCACTTGCTTCGTTGTTGCATTCCAGTTTGGATCAGTTTGGTCTGCTCAGGGTTGATGGTCGATTGAAGAACTCTACGTTGGATTTTGATGGCCGTCATCCAATTATCTTGCCTAGCAGCCATCCACTAACTCTTTCCATAATCTCTCACTTTCATGAGCGGAATCTGCACGCTGGACCTCGAGCTTTGCTTGGACTCATTCGATCCCAATATTGGCCCATTGGGGGGAAGAAGACGGTAAACAAGGCAGTGAACAAATGCGTAAGATGCTTTCGAATGAAGCCTAGAGTATTGGAGCATATTATGGCGGATCTTCCAAAGGAGCGGCTCGACGGTTCCCATGCCTTTGAGATCACAGGCGTCGACTTTTGTGGGCCATTTTTCTACAAACCGGAGGCACGCAATAAGGACCCAATCCAGTGTTACGTCTGTGTCTTCATTTGCTTCGCTACCAAGGCTGTTCATTTGGAGCTGATTAAGGATTTATCTACACTTGCCTTTCTTCATGGACTAAAGCGCTTCATATGCACCCGACGGAAGCCGCGGCAAATTTGGTCGGATAACGCAACCAATTTTGTCGGCGCTAGGAATGAGCTGATGGAGTTAAAACGCCTGTTCCTCAGCGATGACCATCAGAAGGCTGTGCTGGATTTTTCTTTGGTGGAGTCTATAGACTGGCATTTCATTCCTCCGTGCTCTCCGCATTTTGGTGGCCTATGGGAAGCGGCAGTTAAGACGGCCAAGTACCACTTCTACCGTGCGATAGGCAGCTCGTTTCTTGGATTTGACGAACTGCGGACGTTGTTATGCCACATCACGGCCGTAATTAATTCAAGACCTTTAGTCTCCATTTCAGAGAGCCCTGCCGATCTTGATGTTTTACCTCCAGCTCATTTCTTAAATGGTGGCCCTCCTGCTTCGTTTGCTAAGCCAGTCACGCGGCTTAAATTCGATCGCTTGGACGGCTGGTAGCGCGTTTCATACCTGCAGCAGCTCTTCTGGTCCCGGTGGAAGGAAGAGTACATCACTTCGCTGCAGCAACGCTCAAAATGGCGTACTGAGAAGCCCAGTTTAGCAGTCGCAGATTTGGTTCTTGTTAAGGATGAGAATCTTCCTCCAATGAAGTGGCCACTGGCGAGGGTGGTTGAGCTTGTACCAGGAAGAGATGGCATTTCCCGAGTCGCCGTGCTGAAGACATCTTCTGGACTTATAAAACGAGCCGTCAACAAGTTGTGTCTGCTGCCCCTTAAGGATGCTGTTGAAGGACAGGGTTTCAACGGGGGGAGTATGTCGGGTCAAGCAGCATAAACCATAAACCGGTCTAAAGTAAATGCACTTCTCGATGTCAATTATTGCAATGCCCACTGTAAAATCGTTTGTTACCGCATATGCCTACGCACGGCAGCGGCCTTCTTTCGTTTACTTATACATATAAGCATTCTTTGTACTCGGCTTAGCAGCAGCCCGAACTGCTCAAGCTCTCTTATAATTGCACTCTCTCCCGCTCGGTAAGCGTTGCCTCATAGGGCACGGCAAGTACGCCGTCAGCCCTTGCATTTAGTCTGGATCGAATACTCGAAACCAACGCATCATCTCTCGTTGTATACGCATATCTACATATACACTTCTACCTAAATAAACCTGGCATTAAAACGCCTATATACAACCAAAGCCCAATTGCAATCGTTTAAATCTCAACAGCTAGTGAAAAAGCTCACTAGCTAAACAATAGGTTTTTGTTAAAAGATGTAGAAGGCTTTCAAGTCTCCCGTAACCCGTATCAAGGTGTTTATAGGATACAAAACATAAAACACTGGATAGGCAATATAAATAAAGGGTAATACTTAAGAAAAAAATGTATAATATATTTAACGGAAAAATTGTAAACCACAATATAATTCCCTCATCGTCAAATGGATCAGGTGATCCAGACGTCAGGATGGCCGAGTTGTGGTAGGATAACCTAATCCACCCTATACGGCAACACTAGTACATAAGATACTATAATACACTACAATAATAATAATGTGTAGACCGACGCTCGAGCACTTTTGGCGAGGCATCGGAAGCGAGTGGTACAGAAGAATAAAGAGACGTGGCGATACAACAGTGTCATTTACTCTCACACAATTAAAACGAATTCGCAAAGATATCAACTTATTTGGAATCAGAACGGCTAGCATATCTGCACACCAAGTGGTGCAAACAACAGTTTGCTCTCGCGATCAACAATTTGAAATAGCCACTGACTTCGTCATTTTAAAATCGATTTCGTCGTACCATCCTGAGAAAGCCGTTCCAGCAGACTTGCTGACAATTTCAAAAGATTTCCCACTGTCCGATCCAGGTTTCCATAAACCCCAAAGGGTGGATCTGCTGCTAGGAGCTAATGCATTCTTTGAGATATTGAAAGATGGCCAATTCAAACAACAAACCACGCTGACGTTGCAAAATACGGTCTTTGGGTGGGTGGTGTCTGGTCGCTGCAGATCCAACGGACCCCGTATCAATGAAGCATGCTCTATGGTGAACACATTACAGGAGTTTTGTCCTCTAGATAACTTCGTCAAACGTTTCTGGGAGTTGAAAAATGTTCTAAATGCGTCTATAGAAAGACTGTTTACCCCCGAAGAAACTATTGTGTGAAAAATCTTTCATTGACTCTATCACACGGACAAATTCGGCCCCGTTGCAATTGTTCCGACTCAATACGACTCAGTATGGCACTGCCAGCACACCATTTCTGGCTGTACGGTGTTTAAAGTATCTGAGCGACACTCATTCAAATTCGCATCCAATTGGCGCAAAGTGTCTTGCGTCGGATTTTTATGTGGATGATCTCCTTACAGGAGCAGACACGAAATCCGAGTTAAGTATATTGCGTCAACAATTGGTTGAAATCATAGAGCCTTAAGGATTTGTGCTGACTAAAAGGGCTGCTAACTGTCAACTAGTCGATATTCAGCAATAAAATATGGTCATTTCGAATGGAGATCAGCAAGATTGTAAAACTCTTGGTCTGATCTGGAACCCTCTGACAGACATTTTTAAATATAGTCTGAAACCAATAATCTCGTCCGAAACCACAACCGAGAGCAAAGAGAGCAATATTATCTGTCATAGCCAGTCTTTTCGATCCCTTAGGCCTGCTATGTCCAGTAATTACAAATGCAAAGATATTTTTGCAGGAAATTTTGCTTTGAAGACTTGGTTGGGAATTCCCTCGAAAAATGGGAATCGATGACTTTAGATATGCAAAGATTGCATGACGTCACCGTTCCACGATATATATGAGCCAGCGCAAATACTCGATGTCAAATACATGGGTTTGCTAATGCGTCCACGCAAGCATATGGCTGTTGTGTGTACCTTCGACTTTCCCATGCTAATGGAGTGTCCGTTAAATTACAAACGGTAAAATCTAGGGTGGTACCCTTAAAGACCAAAACAATCCCAAGGTTAGAGCAATGTGCCGCTCATCTTTTAGCAAAGTTGTGGGAGGAAGTTCGGTCCATAATAGACTGTCCCATAGAAAAGGATGTATTGTGGTCAGATTCGGAAGTAGTTCTACATTGGCTACAAACTCATCCCTAACTATATTTGTTTCGAATCGAGTTGCTGAGATACAGGACATCACTTTGACAGCCTTATGGAGACATGTGCCCACCAAAGAAAATCCTGCAGACCTAGTATTTCGAGGATCATCGGTGGTTGACTTAAATTGGCTGTTATGGTTCAATGGCCCAATTAGCCTCAAAATCATCATTTACATTTGACGGAAGCAAATGCGTTATTGGAGAAAAAGAAGGTAGCCACTGCGCTTATCGCGGTCGAAGTCGAGAACAATCCCATTCTCACAATCATACAAAATTCTTCGGCATATATGAAAGTGGTTAGCACAATTTCATATATCCGCCGGTTCATCAATAGAAGGAAGGGAATCATTTGGAGTAGTACCTGTACGTCATCTGACGAGCTCGGCGCAGAATTTCTCACAGCAGTTGAAGTGGTTCAAAGAGACAAAATCAAGAAGTCATCAAAGTTGCAGGCAACACTTCAAAAACCAAATCCCTTCATTTCGGAAGAACGAGTAGGTTCATGCTCATTTTCGTTGCTTCGAGTAGGCGGTCGTCTATTAAATGCACCCTTAGCCCATAATGCTAAATTTCCAATATTAATGAGAAAAAATTGTAGATTTGTTACTTTCTACCTTAGCTATCATAGAGTCAATTGCCACGCTGGACCCCGTGCACTAGTGGGATTCGTAAGGGAATCCATCTGGCTAATAAATGCACGAAGAGAGTGCGTTCCATTGTTCGGAAATGCGTACCTTGCTTCCACTACAAGTCAAAGCTTCTCTGACAAATCATGGGGAACCTTCTTGCTGATCAATTGCGGGGGAATCGACCTTTGAATTTAGCGGAGTTGAATTGTTCGGACTGGTTTGTGTATCGCTTGGCATTTGAGGCAAGCAGCCTCTCAAAATGTACATAGCAGTGTTTGTCTGCTTCGCATCTATGGCTGTACGCCTAGAAATTTTAAAAGATTTGACATCTATTATTTTGTGTTCATCCAGGTTTATTGGACGTCGTGGCACGATTGTCAAGTTGTCCAGAGACAATCTTCTCAGCCTTCAACAGCGATGGAAGTGGTTCGAAGAGGTCGCCAATCTGGAGCCAGGCAGAGTGGTCTAAATTCTCGAAGATAACGTGCCACCACAAATGTGGCTAATAAGAATAGTGAAGGAGGCAATCCCTGGAGCAGACGGGAAGGTTTGCATGGCCGTAGTGAGAACTAAGGCCGGCTTATATAAGCGATCCATCCATCGGTTGGCGCCGATTCCAATGGATTGAAGCCTATATATAGGCCGTCAACGCGGTCGATGTTAAGGCAAATACGTTGAAGGTAGTATTAGGCTAAATTATGTTAAAATAAAGCAGATCTGACACGTTATGTTGAAATGTTATGTTGTCTCTTATACGAACGAAGCTCATGCTGGCAGCGCCCGCCCATGAAGAGAATAAAACACTTATAATTTGACGTCGAAACAGGCCACAAGGTTTTTCTGTCGGTCTGTCCGGTTCCCGTGTCCACATAAAATCGAATCAACTGTGCCTAGCGGCACAAACTGTGTTTAATGCAGCATTGGATTTGCACCATACAGTCGGTAATTATCTTGTTCTTTCTCCGAAGCAAATACACTTTCCATTTCTTTAGAGCCTGCGCTATAGCGAGTACTTCAAGCTCATATAAAGGATACATTTCTTTGCTTGGGTTATCTTACTACTCATATATTCTACTGGGTGGAAATATTGATCTTTTGAGTCCTTTTGTAAAAGGATGACTCCATACCCATACATACTTGCATCGCAATGAACCTCTGTATTGCCCTTCTGATCGCACAACTTCAAATCAATAGAAAAGGATAAATAACGAGAGGGAACGTTGTGAGCCGCGGCAAAGGCCGCGGCTCTACCTAATACCCGGTACTCAGTCAGTATATACATACATACATTTATGAGCCTACGATTTATGAAATTTATTATATGTTCTCAAAAGGGACAAAAATAATATTTAAATTAAAAAAATGAATTTTTTCCATTTTTGTTTACATATGCTTTGTATATCTGCGCCTACATTTCTACATGACATGTATAGCTACATACATATTTGAGACGTACAAGTGTTTAGGACAGAGAGAGAGAGAGAGGGAGGGGGCATGAGTCAGCGCTTGGCAGGCGTTGCGTAGCCACTGAAATTTAATTTGTTTTTTCTGGCCATAATATTGATCCGATCTGATCCAGATTCGGTAATCTGGTAGATATGGTAATTTTTCACGATTCTGCGTTTTTGATTTTCATTTATCTTAAAAATTGTGGATTCCACAGTGTTCGGGCCAGCCACTAATCAACAGGCCTAACTTAATACAATACAATATTCAATGCACTGTAAACGCCCACGTTCGGCAGCGCTGCTGCGCTCTCCCTCTATAAAGGGCGCTCTGCAGCCGCCGCCTCGGCTCTAGCTTTGATTAGCCGAAGGTGCTAATTTCAGTAATCTGCTAACCTCTCTGCGCATTGGATGCATTTGGATCTCGTTTTTCGGCATATGTACATTTATCTGGTTGTGCTAAGAGCAAGCAATCGGCTTCCGCTAGCAGCCGCCGGTATAAATAAACAGTTATTACATTCGAACAATTCGTGTTATTATTCTGGATAGAAATAGGTGCCAAAAAAGCTTGGCATCTCAAACTAATCGCGTTTCGTGTAAAAACATTTAAATTGAACAATATATTCGGTTCTGTACAGTTTAACCACTAACAAATACATTTGTGCAGCATATAAAACGGTTTATGTGCAAATTCAGTTGAGAGTGCGGTCGTCTGAGATTCCGTTAGTTTAATCGTCGAATCTCTCATTCTATGCTCAGCCGCAGACACGGTTCTTGACTTTTCGTGTCTCTCATTCTCGCTCCAGCTTCTGTGCACCGTCGCATAATCTTCAAATCTCTCATTCTCTACACAACTGCAGCCACGGTTTCGACTTTTCGTGTCTTCACTCTTTCTTTCTGTACGCCGTCGCTAAACGGTTATCTATTCTCCGTTGTTTCGCTGCATTTCGCACCGTTAAACATGGAAAGCGATCCAAATACAGGCGCGGGCGAAAATATTGTGACGGCTAATAACAGGCTGAGTCTTTATAAACGCAAAGTTCAGTCTTTGTACGATCGAATGAGCGGGCTCGGCAAATTATTCGCTGGCAATAAGATCGATAATTTTAACGCCACGGATATCGACGTTCGTATCGACATGCTGTCAGAAATTCGAGAGGAATTTAATAAGGCCCATAATGAACTGGAAGCGCTCAATCAAGATGAGATTGGGAGTGAGATGCGCAACAACTTTGATATGCTCTTCATATCGTTGAAGGCTGAGCTACTGGCTGCTCTCGAACTAGGCCACTCGCGCGCTGCTGCCAATTCGACTACCCTACCAAACCATTCGGGACATAGTACCATCATCATGGCTCACAAGCAGCGACTTCCTGAGCTGAAAATACCCAAGTTTTCCGGTGGATACGTCGAATATTCGGACTTTATGGCTATGTTCAATTCGATCATCGACGCGGATGCGGATCTCAGCGACATCGAGAAGTTCCAGCACCTTCGCTCTAGCCTCGCTGATGTGGCTTTGGATTCGGTTCGATCTTTGGAACTCTCCAGTGCCAATTATCGTGTGGCGCTGGATATACTTAATAAACGTTTTAGTAACAAGCGACTTGTTTTTCAGGCACACATCAAGAAGATTCTTGGGCTCAAGAGAGTGGATTCACCATCTCCTAAAAGGCTTCGGGAGTTTTCGGATGCCGTCAATTTGCATATGCGTGCTTTGCAAACATTAGGAACGGATTTGGAGATATCCCACTGTATGATAATTAACCTGCTGCTGCAGAAGTTGGACGCTAAGACGCAAATGAAATGGGAAGAACACCTGTCGTCGGATGCCATACCTACAGCAAAGGATTTTTATGAATATTTGGAGAAGCGGTGCCAGAAAATGGAGACCTTGGAATACGCTACAGCGGCACCCGCTAGTAGCGCTCAGGTGGGAAAAACCCATAATTCACATTTTAAGAAAGCTTTTGTTGCCACCAATTCTTCTACCGACTCGTCTGGATGCAGTTTTTGCCATTCAGCGGGACATGGTATATATTCCTGCAAGATATTCGGGAATTTGTCTCCGTTGCTGCGCCACAAAGAAGTGAAGAAGCTTTCCCTCTGTTTCAATTGCCTGAAGGCGGGGCATCGGACTCGTGCATGCAACAGTGGAAAATGTCGAGTATGAGGTGGGTGGCATCATAGTTTGTTGCATTTTGTTGCAATCCACAACTCAAGGCTCCCCAGATCTTTCTCCTTCAGATCTAACGCTCCAACCAGACGCCATTTCTGCCACTCAGGATTCTGTTAGCAGTTCACCTTCCCCTGCTTCTACCTCTCTTGCTGCCCAAGGTCTTCAATCCGATGTTGTGCTTCTGGCTACCGCTGTGGTTCTCGTAAAGAATCGGTCTGGCGTTTTAGTTCCTTGTCGTGCCGTACTAGATTCAGGATCTCAGCTTCATCTCATCACATCCAGGTTCGCCCATCAGCTTCAGCTCAGGAGAACTCAATCGTCTGCACTTGTCTCTGGGCTCGGCGATACCAGCGTGGCTACTGAGGGATCCACCGTGAACATTTGTATGCATTCTCGCACAACTGACTATACAACTACGCTTACTGCTCTGATAGCTCCAACGATCACCGATTGTCAGCCAAGTCTGGCAGTCAATGTAGCCGATTGGAATATTCCGTCAAATATTCAGCTTGCTGATCCTGCATTTTTCAACCCTCAGCGAGTGGATCTTCTCATTGGTGCCAGCATTTTCTATGATCTCCTCTGCGTAGGGCAAATCAAACTCATCGATGGCCTGCCCCTTCTGCAGAAGACCCGGCTTGGGTGGATCGTATCTGGGGGTGGACAAAGGGTAGCACGCTCGGCGCTCTTGGCAACGCACAATTCTCCAGATTCGAAAGCTAGCATGGATGCAAGGTTGGACAAAACTCTTCGTATGTTTTGGGAGGTCGAGACTTGTGCGGACGCCGTTTTGAATACCAAGGAAGAATTAGATTGTGAAGCACATTTCGTAGACCACTTCTCACGTTTGCCATCAGGAGAGTATTCAGTTCGTCTCCCGTTAAAGGATAATGGTGATCGCCTAGGGGAATCTTACACTCAGGCGCATCGTCGATTCATCAATTTGGAGCGCAAGTTGGATCGTGATACTACACTCAAGGAGCGGTACTCTACCTTTATGAGGGAGTATATTGAGTTGAAGCATATATCCCCAGTCAACTCTGATTCTCGTAGTCTCTGCAGATATTTCTTGCCTCATCACTGTGTTTTAAAGGAGAATAGTACGACGACAAAGCTTCGTGTCGTTTTCGATGGTTCGTCAGCTACATCAACTGGATGTTCCCTAAATGATGTGATGATGGCAGGCCCTGTTATTCAGCCTGCATTGTTCAGCATATTAATTCGGTTTCGCACATATCCAGTCGCTCTCACTGGGGACATTTGTAAAATGTACCGCTGCGTACGAGTGTCCTCACCGGACAATTACTTTCAGTGCATTCTATGGCGAGATTCTGTCCAGTCCAAGGTTCAGGTCTACACATTAGACACCGTCACATATGGCACTAGAGCTGCATCGTTTTTAGCAGTTCGCGCAATGCACCAGCTGGCCATTGACGAGGGTGAGTCCTACCCTCTTGGCTCAGCTGCTCTGCGGCAAGATTTTTACGTGGATGATCTCATCTCGGGCGGCAGCTCTGTCGCTGAGGTCATGGAAAAGATGCATCAAACCTCCGCCATACTGTCTTGCGGTAATTTTAAGCTCAGGAAATGGTGCTCCAGCCATCAGAAAGTACTTGAAGGAACGCCTGAAGAGGACAGAGAGAAATACTTAAGGTTTCATGATGGAAGTGACATAACGAAAACTCTTGGCTTAGCATGGGACCCTGCATCAGATCAGCTGCTTTTTGCCTTGTCCGCGCTGGAGACAAATTCGAAGCCCTCCAAGCGATCGGTTTTGTCTACGATTGCTCGTTTCTACGACCCTCTTGGATTGATAAATCCCGTTATTGTCAGGTGCAAAATCTTCCTTCAGCAGCTTTGGAGAGAAAATTTGGATTGGGATGAAAGCCTACCCTCAGCGTTGCATTCATCTTGGATGGACTTGAGAAACAGTTTGTCAAGTATCACTCGGATATCAGTTCCTCGCGTTGTTCATCCTTCTAATACGGTAATCGAACTTCACGGATTTTGTGACGCCAGCACAGAAGCATATGGCGCTTGCATATATGTGGTGTCCAGGGAAAGGCAGTTGTCGAGCAATATCTTGTGCTCAAAGTCTCGAGTGGCGCCACTAAAAACCTTATCGATTCCCAAGCTGGAATTAAGCCGAGCCCATTTGCTTGCGAAACTAATGAATAATTTGAAGGATATTGGCTATTACAGGTTGGTTTTATTGGTCTGGATTCATGGTCAGATTTATCGACAGCATTATCTTGGATACGGGATGAGCCAGCCAAATTTCAAGTCTTCGTGGCAAATCGAGTGGCAGCAATTCAGGAGTTGACGGCAGGCATGGGATGGCGCTATGTCACCACATCATTAAATCCTGCTGACGTTCTCTCTAGAGGCTCGCTTCCCCACCAACTTATTCAGTCAGAGCTGTGGTTTCATGGTCCATCGTTTTTGGTAGGCTTCAAGTGTGGCCTGTACTTCCTGTTCCTGAAGCAGCAACGGCAGAGCTTCGCAAGCGAGTATTGCTGATCGCGTCCCCACATGCCGATCTTACGTCAGAATGCAAATTTGCAAATTCATTCTTCGGCATGCAGCGCACATTCGCCTACATGCATAAATTTGTACATCGGCTTCGGCATTCTGGACTCACCGTTTCGGATATTCGGCAAGGAACGCATCTTCTGATCCGGCATATTCAACTGGCTATTTTGTACATGGATATAAGAGAGATTCAACGCAATGGTCAAGTCAGGAAATCCAGTTCAATCAGCTCACTCTCTCCGTTCATCGATCAGTATGGATTACTAAGAGTTGGAGGTCGTCTTGGAAACTCATCTCTGGGATTTGATGCTCAGCACCCTCTTATTCTGCCAAAGGGACATTCCATAACTTGCGCGCTGATAAGTTATTACCACGAAAGGAACCTTCATGCTGGACCTCGCGCACTACTTGCCAAAATTCGACTGGAATATTGGCCCATTGGCGGAATCAAGGCAGTATCAAAGGTAGTCAGCAAGTGTGTGAGATGCTTCAGGACTAGGCCGCGCATGGTTCAGCACATCATGGGAGATCTGCCTAATCAGCGTCCTGCTGATTTAGATGTCCTGACTCCTGCTCATCTGCTTTTAGGCGGTCCACACGAAGCAATCCTCGAGCCCGATCTGACGAAGCTGAACTATAATCGTCTGGATGGCTGGCAACGGGTCACTCAACTGCAGCAGATATTCTGGAGCCGCTGGCGCGAAGAGTATCTAACTCTGTTGCAAGAGCGGTCGAAATGGCGGACTCCCACGCAAAATCTTTGCGTAAACGATCTCGTTCTGATTAAGGACGAGAATCTTCCTCCAATGCGTTGGCCACTAGCTAGAGTGGTCGAGGTCGTCAAGGGCAAGGATGGAGTGTGCCGCGTAGCTGATTTGAAGACTGCCACAGGAACCATCAGAAGGGCCGTTACACGGCTATGTGTACTGCCCCTCAAGGAGTCTGTTGAAAGACTGGCTTCCAACGGGGGGAGTATGTTCGGGCCAGCCACTAATCAACAGGCCTAACTTAATACAATACAATATTCAATGCACTGTAAACGCCCACGTTCGGCAGCGCTGCTGCGCTCTCCCTCTATAAAGGGCGCTCTGCAGCCGCCGACTCGGCTCTAGCTTTGCTTAGCCGAAGGTGCTAATTTCAGTAATCTGCTAACCTCTCTGCGCATTGGATGCATTTGGATCTCGTTTTTCGGCATATGTACATTTATCTGGTTGTGCTAAGAGCAAGCAATCGGCTTCCGCTAGCAGCCGCCGGTATAAATAAACAGTTATTATATTTGAACAATTCGCGTTATTATTTTGGATAGAAATAGGTGCCAAAAAAGCTTGGCATCTCAAACACACAGATTTTCGTCTTTTGTGGGGGCGGAAAGGGGCGTGGCAAAATTTTGAAATACACTTGTTCAGGTTTGGTATCACAGGAGCTTGGATAGAAAGTTTGGTTGCTCTAGCTCTGATAGTCTCTGAGAACTAGGCGACACAAAATACGAATGGGCAAAGCGGATGGGGTCGCGTGTGAGAGAGAGCGAGAGGGAATGATGACTTTCGAAATGGTTTCCTTCATTGTAGCTATAATAATGATCCGATCTGATCCAGATTCAACACTCTGATAAAAATGGTCATTCTCTATGATTCTGCGTATTTAGTTTTTTTGTATCTTTAAAATTGTGTACGCCACAGACTTTCGTCTTTTGTGCGGGCAGAAAGAGGTGGGGCGAAATTTTGCAAAACATTTGGAGTAGTGTGATCACACAGAAAACTGGATACATAGCTTGGTTGCCTAGCTTAAATGGTCTCTGAGATATAGCCGCAAATGAAGACGGACAGACGGACAGACAGACATGGCTATATCGACTCGGCTATTGATGCTGATCAAGAATATATATACTTTATGGGGTCGGAAACGCTTCCTTCTGTGCGTTACACACAACCGTTACCCCCACAAATCTAATATACCCCTATACTCTTCGAGTACCGGGTATAAAAATCAAAACCGTTTAGTTGTGCTCCAAGGAGACTGAAATACAGCGAAAGAGATAAACTGCAAAAACTGTTAGATGAATATATAAAAAACGGGATAATACGAACAAGCGATTCCGAATACGCTTGACCTATCGTATTAGTTAAAAAGAAAAAAGGTGATTTGATGTTATGTGTAGATTTCCGAAACTTAACAAGACTTTGATCAAGGACAAATATCCAATGGTCCTCATCGATGATTTGCTCGACAAATTAGCTAACAAAACAGTCTTTACAAAGCTCGATCTCAAAAATGGTTATTTTCACGTGTTTGTTAATGAGGAATCGATTAAATATGCATCGTTTGTGACACCTTTAAGACAATTCGAGTTCCTCAGAATGCCTCAGGGTTTAAAAACGGCTTCAACAGTGTTTCAAAGGTTCATTAACTAAATATTCGATGATTTAATTAGAGATGACAAAGTCATTGTCTAAATGGACGCCAGCATGGTTTGGAAAAAATGAATTAGAAGGAAGGGAATCATTTGGAGTAGTACCTGTACGTCATCTGACGAGCTCGGCGCAGCATTTCTCACAGCAGTTGAAGTGGTTCAAAGAGACGATTTTCGCTGGAAATCGACAAAATCAAGAAGTCATCAAAGTTGCAGGCAACTCTTCAAAAACCAAATCCCTTCATTTCGGAAGAACAAGTAGGCTCATGCTCATTTTCGTTGCATCGAGTAAGCGGTCGTTTATTAAATGCACCCCTAGCCCATAATGCTAAATTTCCATTATAAATGTCAAAAATTTTTAGATTGGTTACTCTTTAGCTATTTACATCGAGCCAATTATCTCGCTAGACCCTGTGCACTAGTGGAATTCGTAAGGAAATCCGTTTGGCTAATAAATGCACGAAGAGAGTGCAGTACCATTGTTCGGAAATGCGTACACTGCTTCCACTACAAGCCAAAGCTTCTCTGACAAATCATGGGGAACCTTCTTGCTGATCAATTGCGGGGGAATCGACCTTTTGAATTTAGCGGAGTTGAATTGTTCGGACCGGTTTGTGTATCGCTTGGCATTCGAGGCAAGCAGCCTCCCAAAATGCACATAGCAGTCTTCGTCTGACATCTTATACATTTATTTTGTGTTTATCCAGGTTTATTGAACGTCGTGGCCCGATTGTCAAGCTGTATTGCGACAACGCCACGAATTTTGTTGTTGCAGCTTGCATGCTCAAGGAGCGTTTGGAGAGCTTGGATGCCAAGGACGAGGTCTTTAAGGCTTTTGCTGCGGCTTACCGTTTTTCGGTGGAGTTCCGGTGGAGACCGGACAGACCGACAGAAAAACCTTGTGGGCTGTTTCGACTTCAAATTATAAGTGTTTTATTCTGGCAGCGTCGCCTTCTTCTTGAGCGGCCGCTGCCACGATGAGCTTCGTTTATATAAGAGACAACATAACATTTCAACATAACATTTCAACATAACAGTTCAGATCTCGTTTGATTTTAACGTAGTTTAGCCTAATACTACCGGCAACGTATTTGCCTTAACACTGACTGTAATGGTTTTGCGTTAACGTTAAAGAAACAAGATGATCTAGTGAAGGTGTCTCGTTGGGCCATATTTCTGCAGGACTTCGATTATGAAATTGTGCATCGTTTAAGGACAAAGATGAAACACGTCGATGCATTGAGTAGAGTGCATTGCTTATTGTTGCAAGTTGCACTAAGACATCTAATAAAGAAGGCTCAGAATCAGGATGTTTGGATAGCAGCAATTTGTAAAGTGCTAGAGTCGGAATCTTACGACGACTTTAACTTTAAGTATGACATTTTTCACAAAGATCCAATTAAAAAGTTGATCGTAATACCATCCAGGATGAAAAGCGAAATTATAATGACTGCACATTGGCAAGGGCATTTTGGTGTTAAAAAAACTATCGATTTAGTGCAGCGTGAATACTTTATTAATTAATTCTTGTGTGGAGTGCATTGTGAGCGATGCCAAATTTGGAAAGAAAGTTGGGTATTTGAATGAAAACGACAAATCTGATGAGCTTTTATAAACGTATCACATTGACCGACATTGGAGCGATGGAGTCGTCACTAATGTGTTAACCAAGCTTTGCGCCATATGGTAGCTACCCAATTTGGTACCGGATTGAAGCTGAAGGGAAAATTCTTGGGTCCTATAAACTCCTCGAAAAACTAACACATGACACGTAAAATGTTGAAGGGCCTTTGAAAACCAATACTGTAGCAGAGTATATGAATATGTGGTCTTAATCAATCGGGTTGAATGATAGTTCAGGACGGCCGAATGTAAGGTTGGCAGCCCTTTAACCAGCAGAATATCGTTGAACTATCGATATGGGCAGTCCAGGATAGCCGAAGATGGTATATCGACAGCGGAAGGAAGAGTTCAACTTCGGAAGAGAAAAGGCGTGTGTAACCGATAAATGCAAAAACTGTACTTTAAATTCATTAGCCAAAAAATAAACATTGTGTTCTATTGAACAATATGGCGACGTGTGCTGTTTTTATTAATGGAATTTCTGGAGCAGATTTTTACTCACTTGCGGGGAACTCATTAAAGATCCTTAAATATACATACATATTTATATACATATATCATCGTGGAGATTTCAGTAAAAGTAGCACTGGTCAAATTGAAAGTAGCTGGAAATTAATTGTTCCAGAAGCCTGGCGCAAAATGCGTTCTATCGCATTGTGAAACTACGAAATGCCTGAAACGAATGCGACGTTATTCGTACAGGCCTCGGATTGTGTTAGATGTACGCAACTACATACACTGTCGAGTGTGGGATATGTAAATTTTGTAAACCAGATAAAATCTGGTGAGGGTGTTATAAGGGTATGTAACCTTACGAATTATGTTATTAATTATATGTTCGAATTGAAAATATCTTTACATTTTAGCAAACAAAATTTTGATTTGTATTAAGTCGAATCCTTTCTGTTCAAGTTATTTCTTTAGTGGCACAACATAAAATAGATTTATTCAGTATGTATGTACATATATGTATGTAGTACAAAAGACAGACTTTGATTCAGACACACAGAACATTCGAGAGAGACTGCCAATCATCAGAGCGTCGATACATTTCCGAGCAGCCGTAGGTACATGCGCAGTGTTGCTTTTAGATCGATAACTTCTTATCGTGGCGGTCACTTTGAACACTCCTCCTCAACACAACGCATGTTTACGAAACTTAAACATACTTAATGCTACTCAAACTAACATTCGATTAGATTTTCTTTTAAACCAAAGGCGAATACAAATTTATGGTGCTTAACTTTGGCTAAGTTCTTTGTGAGGACATCTGCTATCATCTCATCGGTTGGTAGGTACGCAATGTCGACTTCACCTCTCTTGAGAACTTCTTGAATATGATGTACTTTGACGGCGATGTGTTTTGTACGTCCATGGAACATAGGGTTTCTAGCCAGTTGCTGCGCTCCAATGTTGTCGCCGTACATCTGAATAGCTGACTCCTTGGACATCAGCTTTAAGTCGATAAGTAGGATTCGAAAGTATATCGCCTCTTTAGCTGCAGATGATAAGGCGATGTACTCGCCCTCCGTGGAACTGAGCGCGACTGTCGATTGCTTTCTTGACTTCCAAGAAATCGCTCCTCCTGCCAAGGTGCATACATAGCCAGTGAATGACTTTTGGTTTGTCATATCACTCGCCCAGTCTGCATCGACAAAACACTCAATTGCCTTGCCTTGCTTTGTGTAGCATATCTCCCAGTCGATCGTTTTTGCCAAATATCGAAGAATATGCTTAGCTGCCGCTTGTTAAGTTGTGCTAGTTTATTCACCGAATGCGAAATGTCGGGACGAGTCATAACTGCAAGATAAGATAACTCTCCAATTAGCTTTTGAAACGATGTGATGTCGACCTTGCGGCAGTGCTCTTTGTTGCATGCCACCTGGTAACCAGCTTCCAGCGGTGTAGGGGACTGTTGACAATCTTTCACGTTGTACTGTTCAAGAAATTCTCTTATGTACTTTCTTTGACTGATTGAAATTGCCCCAGTGCTGCCTTCACGTTTCACCTCAATACCTAAAAAGTATTGCATAGGCCCGATGTCAACTACATCAAACTCTGCTGCGATCTTTGTTTTGATATCAGATATATCATCCAGGTCCTTGCACGCCAAAATAATGTCATCTACGTAGACAGCTATTATACACATATTTTTACCAGGCTTGCAATAGAGGCAGTGCTCATTGCCAGTCGGTACAAAACCAATGCGCCTCAACGTTGCATCCAACATAGAGTTCCAAACTCTTCCTGATTTTTTAAGTCCATATATGCTTTTGTGAAGCCTCAAAACGTGATTTGGGTGAATGTCGCTGACGAAGCCTTCGGGTTGCCTCATAAATACCTCATCTTTCAATTCGCCGTTGAGATAAGCCGTGACAACATCCATTTGATGTAGGTGGAGACCATGTTCGACTGCAAGTGCAATTATCAACCTGATAGTTGCATGGCGAACAACTGGTACGAATGTCTCCTTGTAGTCGATCACATAGCGTTGGCTGCAACCTTTTGCTACTAGTCATGATTTGAGCCCGTTCACGCTTCCGTCCGGATTAGACTTCACAGCGTAAGCCCATCTGCATCCAATTGGTTTTTTCTCGCTAGTCAATTTTATAAGCAACCACGTTTAATTCTTCAGGAGGGATTCGTACTCTTCCTTCATGGATGCTTTCCATAGCTCGCCTTCAGTTGACCTTTCAGCTTCTGCGTAGTTCTGGGGAACTTTTACGTCTACTGCCTGTATAGCATTGAGCATATGATACTCCTTCATCGGTCGTCCTGGTTTACCCGTCCGTACGATGGTTGGGCGTCCTGGTAATCTCCTGGGTTCGGGAATTAGAAGAATGTCATTGCTGGACTTAATCTCCTCCTCAGGCTCATTTTCAGGATCTACAGACTGCTCGCTATCTATCTCGGATTCAGAAACTTGATTTTGTTGAACCTCAACTGATGCCATGTCATTAGAATCTGATGCCTCTAGTCTGCCCCCTTCAGGTTCTACAAAAATGACATCTCTACTCTCTACGAGTTTCCTGGCTTTTTTACTAACTAAACGGTATGCTTTAGCCGTATCTGAGTAGCCCACCATAACATACTCTAACCCTTTTTGTGATTTGATTTCTTTGTTTTATCAAGAGAAATCGCCACTGAGCCAAAAACTCGTAAATGCGATACCACTGGCTTCCTACCTGTCCATATTTCAAATGGTGTCACACCATTCAGGGAGCTGCTTGCCACTCTATTTCGCAAATACGCGGCAGTTCGAATCACCTCTGGCCAATAGCATTCACTCAACCCAGCATGCAACAGCATACTTCTTGCCATTTCTACCAATGTTCTGCTAGCCCTTTCCGCAACTCCATTTTGTTGCGGTGTATATGGCACTGTTAGGTTTCGCTTTATTCCGTTTTGGTTTAGATACGTATCAAAAACGTTTGATATGTATTCCCGGCCATTATCGCTTCGTAGAACTTTTATCTTTCTCCAGTTTGGCACCCAACTTGACTTTTAAACATCTTAAAAGCATCGAAAACCTGATCTTTGGTTATTAGAAAATGTACTGACACATATGTATCTTGAAGAATCATCAATAAATGTTGCGAAATATCGATTTCCTCCCATTGACTGCTTTTGCAGTCGAGTGAAATGGTTGCATGCAAATTTTACTTTTTGCGCATGTTGCACACACTTTTTTTGGCTTGTTTATTCCCTTGAGACCTATTACCATCTCCTTACTAACCATTTCCTTTAGTGCGTCAAAATGTACATGGCCGAACCTGTTGTGCCATTTAAATGCCTCTGCCTCAACATTTATTATGTTCATACACTTTTCCTGATTGTCCTGAACCATAAACAATCCATTTTCAAGATGTGACTTTATAACCATTTTTCCAATGTCAAAAATCATCGCTTGATTTTTTTCAAATACAACCTTTTTTCCACTGTTTAATGCTTTTGTGACCGATATAAAATTGTACTGTATGTCTGGTACCAAGATAACATTTTCTAAAGTAACTGCTCTATCACCGAACTTTACTTTAACAGTTCCATTCCCTTCAGCAATAAGTGATTTACCGCCGGCTAAAAATACTTTTTGATTGTCTTCCGTGAACGACACAAAGCGTTCCTTGTCACAACATAGATGCGCCGTTGCGCCACTATCTATGCACCACGAATTTAACATTTGGTCATTTGGCTTTGCAACATTTAAAATTGGTACATATTTTTCAGGTTCCACTTTGGTATCTTTAGTTACACAAAGCACTGTGCCTAATTTTTCTGCGTTTTTACTGCTTGCGCCCTTGTTGTTAACATCTTCTTGCTTTCTTTTGACACGACATTCTGATTTAAAATGACCTTCTTTTCCGCAATTATAACACTTTTTGCCCTTCTTAAAGTTTTTCTTAAAGTTTTTGTTTTCATAACTAACATGTAGTTCCGCACTGCTTGAGATTTCCTTGCAGACGCTATCTTCCTGCCTATTTGCTTCTTCAGACATTTTTATTTTTAGCATGCTCAAGATCGGCAAATCATCCCTTGTCGCAATCGCAACAACAAAACTTTCATAAGATTTAGGCAAGCCCATTAGCAACACAACTGATAAAATATTTTCATCAACCTTTATGCTGACTTCTGCTAAAGCCTCATGTATCACTTGGAATTTATGCAAATATTCCTGTCCACTCATATCTTCCGACATTTTTAACGACAACAACTGTTTAATTAACAGCACTACTCTTGCCGGTCCGCTTGGCCTGTGTCTTTAGCTTTAGCCAAGCCTGCGACGACGATACACAATTTTTAACATTGTTCAGCTGGGTCGATTTAACACAAAGTAAAATTGACGCCAATGCCTTTTGATCCTTCAGTTCAAAAGCTGCACGTTGCTCATTTGTTGCACTTTCACTAAGCACTACTTTACCACTGACTACTGGCCACAAATCATTTTGTATGAGAACACTTCTCATCAAAACTTCTCATGTGCTACTATTCTTTTCGTCCAGTTTCACAATATTCAAATTCATATTTCCACTCATTTTTGTCCCACAGTGCAATTGCATATGTATCTGTCTATCGCTCGTCTCATGCACAAAACAACTACGACGGAACTTCTCTTCTTTGATCACCAACACGCGATTTTCTTGTATGTATCCCTTTTAATTGCACACACACACGCACGATGTTCATAAAATAGATTTATTCAGTATGCTATGTATGTAGTACAAAGACAGACTTTGATTCAGACACACAGAACAGAGAGAGACTGCCAGTCATCAGAGCGTCGATACATTTTAGAGCAGCCGTAGGTACATGCGCAGTGCTGCTTTTAGATCTTTGAACACTTTCTAATATTTGTATATATTACATTTAATGTGTTTTTTGTTTGCTTACATCTGTCTTCTCTTCAGTTCGTAATGACGTCTGCATCTTTGCATATGTATACTCGTCTCGTGGAAATGTGTGCTAGAGAGACAGAGGGAATGAGTAAGAGCTTGGAAGGCGTTGCGAAGCCACTAAAATTTAATTTGTTCCTTCTGGTTATAATAATGATCCGTCCTCATCTCGACTTGTCAATTTGGTAGATAAGTCATTCTCCATGATTCTGAGCTTTTACTTTTTTCGTATCTTCATGCAAAAGGCTACGTGCAGCAATTGGAGCAGTAGGAGTAGTCTCTTCGCAAACCAATACGGCTTCAGGAGGGGCAGGTCGACGATAGACGCCATTTCTAGAATAGTGAAAACGGCAGAAGAGGCCATCACAGGGACCCGGGAGAGAGGAGGGCCAAAGTCCTACATTCTGGTGGTGAAACTTGACATTAAAAAAGCTTTCAACTCGGGCTGAACATAGCGCACAGCTATGTGGCCGGAAATTGGTCGAGACCGCCACCGTGCACGATAAAGTACCTCGGAGTCCTAATAGAGCATATGGAGTCCGGACTAACTCGGACGAAGCAGTGCTGGTTATCGCAGGGCTCGCTCCGCCCAGGGAGCTGATTCGGGAGAGGAAGCAGGTTTACGCCGCTACGCAGGACAAGGTAGCGGACCCACGCACCATTGCCGAGCTTAAGCAGGCTCCCACAAAGGTCAACAAAAGGGCTGGACCTACAGGCTCATTCCGAGCAGGAAGGAAGTATGAGCAGGTAGATTTCCACCTTACTCGGGAGCCGAGCGGACTGGCTGCTTCCACAGCTACCTCAAACGAGAGAGAGAGGGAATGAGTAAGCGCTTTGCAGGCGTTGCGTGGCCATTAATGTCTAATTTGTTCCTTCTGGCTATAAGAATAATTCCACCTGGTCCAGAATCGTTTTTCCGGTAGAAACGATCAGTCTCTATGATTCAGCGTTTTCTCGAAACTTCTAAATAGTTCATGCCATAGATTTTCGTCCTTAGTGAGGGCGAAAAAGGGCAAGGCGGAATTTAGAAATACACTGTTACAATGTGATATTACAGGAGTCTGGATACAAGATTTGGTTGCTAGCTTTTTTAGTTTCTGAGATCTAAGCGCCAAATAATAAGTCCCGGACGACGACGGACGGACAGACAGACATGGCTATATCGACTCGGCTATTGATGCTGATCAAGAATATATATACTTTATGGGGTTGGAAACGCTTCCTTCTGGGCGTTACACACAACCGTTATCCCCACAAATCTAATATACCCCTATACTCTTCGGGTACCGGGTATAATAAATATAATTCGCATTAATTAATTACTATGTACTCAGCCAAAACCCCTAGTAGCCAATGCTGTATTTTAATTGACTTTTATGTACATTTTCATTTTTTTTTAGACATTTCGCGGGAGATGTAAATATATATCCGACAACCAATGTTTTTGTGAAAAATAATTGTATATTCTATATGAACGAGTAATTATACAAAAAAAATTGAGTGTGTGGTTTCATATAATATTGTGGAAAAGAAATCATAGCCAGATTTTTAGTTATATTAACCGATTTTTAGAACATTGACAGCCGAAGTTAGCTTGAATTTGTGGTTTCTTAAATATTACTTTTGTTTATTTTTATAATTTTTTTTTTCTTTTCTATCAGTGCACTACTCTGAGGGAGTCAATTCGACCCCTTCAGAACGATGGAGAGCCGAATATTCAGAATCAACGATTAAGTAATTTTCATGAACTCAAAAATTTATTTTTGGAAATTTGGGACCAAACAAAAACTCTATACAATAATCCTTATTTGAAAAACACTCTTATAACATGTGCTATTCAATTCTGTCTTACCACGAGGTGAGTCAAATTAATGTCATACTAATAAAATTTTTTGAACAATTATTTTAATCAATGACAGCTATTATACATTGATGGTTTGGTTCCCAGAAATATTTCAAAGATATGATGATTATGAGAAGACCCATCCTGGAATACCCGCATCTGTTTGTGATATATCATCAATCGTTACATCAAATACGTAAGCCAATGTCAGAGAGGGAAATGTAGCGAAACTATTTGCCCTTATGTGGAATAAGGATAGAATTAAATAAGAATTAAATAGAATTAACAAATAAGACTTAACGTTAAAATATAACCAGCTCTTGCGCTCTCTCTTTGTTTTCTCTTTCTCTCTTGAAAGGTTAGATTAGGCTAAACCGGCGGCCCTAACATGCACGGCTAAAAATGTTCCAAACGCGGTTCAAAACGAACCAACATAAAATATAACATTTTTGTATACCTTTATTAACACTGATTTTACATATTTATATACAATTTGCTTAAATACTTTTATTTAAAAATGAGGTGCAACATTGTGAGCCGCGGCTCTTCGTTTAAACCCGGTACTCAGTTAGTATATATGTATGTGAACTAATTTTTTAATTTATATTTTTATATTTATATTTTATATTTATTTATATATATTATATTTCACTTGCTATCGTTGTTCGCAAAAGGGACGAATTGATTTATAGCAACCTGAGCTAAATTAATAATTTCTCAACAAAATAAACTGCAATTAATTATACATTTTTCATAATTTGGCATGCATAAATACACGATGCTCTAATCTATAAAAGCTTAACAACACTCTTTGAGATGCCACGCTTTTTTGTCCGAAATAATGAAATGAATTGATTCAACTTTAAAAATGTTTATTTATACCGGCGTCTAGCGGAAGCCGGCTGCTTACTCATATAAATGTACGCATCGGAGAAACATTCGCGTCCTTGTCCAGAACAAGGTTGTTCAAGGCGACCAAAAGCAAAGAACAAGAATTAACAATTTCCGTCAGATCAGAGTGCGCAGCTCGTCGAAGTCAAGCACCGAGGGCGCAACTGAGATGTACCGGTGATGCTTTGCAGTCTTCACGGCCGCTTCGCACACTCCGCCAAAGTGCGGAGAACGTGGTGGGCTGAAGCACCAGTCGATCGAGTCAGCCAAGCAGGATTCATGGACCTCCTTTATATGCGAGTCGCTCATAAAAAGCTTTTTTAGACCCAAAAGCTTGTTCTTGTCGCCAACGAAGTTTCTCGCATTGTCAGACCAAATTTGACTTGGCCTTCTTCGCGTGGACGTGAAACGCTTTAAGGCGCCTAGAAACGAAGCGGTGGTCAGGTCCTTTACGAGCTCCATGTGTGTTGCCTTGGAAGTAACGCAAATGAAGATACTAATGTAGCACTTGATAGGAGGCCTTGTGCGGATTTCTGATCTGTAGAAAAAGGACCCACAATAATCTACTTCAGTTACCTTAAAGGATCGAGATCCTTCCAAACGTTCTTAGGCAGGTTTTCCATGATGTGATGAACCATGCGCGGCCTAGTCCGAAGGTGAAGAATTGCGTCCAGCGCAGATAAGGCAAAAAGCAGCTTATTTGATGCAGGGTACCATGCTAAGCCAAGAGTTTTGGTCTTTTCCATCAAGTTTAAAATTACTGCAAGACAGTATAGCGGAGATTCGGTGCAAATTATCCATGACCTCAGCGACAGTCCTGCCGCCAGAAATAAGATCATGCACGTAAAACTCCTTCTGCAGAGCAGCTGAGCCAGGAGGGTAGTTAGGTAATTCACCCTCTTCAATGGGCAGCTGGTGCATTGCGCGAACTGCCAAAAATTATGCAGCCCTAGTTTCGTATGTGACAGTGTCTAATGTGTAGACCTGAACCTCGGACTAGATAGAATCTTTTATCTGTGCTTCTTATTTGTGTCTTTGTGTGGCCAGTGCAGCACCCACACGCATACACGGCCAGCTGAGCCCACTAATTCACACCAACTCCCGCACTAGCAACGGATCTTCCCTTACTGGCTTCATTTTCATACCCGGTACTCGAAGAGTATAGGGGTATATTAGATTTGTGGGGGTAACGGTTGTGTGTAACGCACAGAAGGAAGCGTTTCCGACCCCATAAAGTATATATATTCTTGATCAGCATCAATAGCCGAGTCGATATAGCCATGTCTGTCTGTCTGTCTGTCCGTCTGTCCGTCTTCATTTGCGGCTATATCTCAGAGACCATTTAAGCTAGGCAACCAAGTTATGTATCCAGTTTTCTGTGTGATCACACTACTCCAAATGTTTTGCAAAATTTCGCCCCACCTCTTTCTGCCCGCACAAAAGACGAAAGTCTGTGGCGTACACAATTTTAAAGATACAAAAAAACTAAATACGCAGAATCATAGAGAATGACCATTTCTATCAGAGTGTTGAATCTGGATCAGATCGGATCATTATTATAGCTACAATGAAGGAAACCATTTCGAAAGTCATCATTCCCTCTCGCTCTCTCTCACACGCGACCCCATCCGCTTTGCCCATTCGTATTTTGTGTCGCCTAGTTCTCAGAGACTATCAGAGCTAGAGCAACCAAACTTTCTATCCAAGCTCCTGTGATACCAAACCTGAACAAGTGTATTTCAAAATTTTGCCACGCCCCTTTCCGCCCCCACAAAAGACGAAAATCTGTGGAATCCACAATTTTTAAGATAAATGAAAACCAAAAACGCAGAATCATGAAAAATTACCATATCTACCAGATTACCGAATCTGGATCAGATCGGATCAATATTATGGCCAGAAGAAACAAATTAAATTTCAGTGGCTACGCAACGCCTGCCAAGCGCTGACTCATGCCCCCTCCCTCTCTCTCTCTCTGTCCTAAACACTTGTACGTCTCAAATACATATGTAGTTATACATGTCATGTAGAAATGTAGGCGCAGATATGTATACAAAGCATATGTAAACAAAAATGGACACATGTATAAAAATTCCAAAAAATTCATTTTTTTAATTTAAATATTATTTTCGTCCCTTTTGCGAACAAATAAGAAATTGCATAAATCGCAAGCTCATATATGTATGTACATACATATGTATATACTGACTGAGTACCGGGTATAAGGTAGAGCCGCGGCCTTTGCCGCGGCTCACAACGTTCCCTCTCGTTTTGATTTGATTAGTTAAAATGTCTTAAATTTTTAAGTAATCTGTTGGTTCTCATTCAAACTTTTGCCTGCATGCAAGTTTTAAGATTTATATTATAGTCTGAGGAAAAATTTTCGTAAAAAGGAAAAGTGCTGAAATGGTTAATATCAATCGTTGTACCCCTATGCTCCTATGCTAAAGTTAAAATATTCAAGGGAAACAAATTATATGGCTACAAAATGTGTGCTTAAAAACTGCATAAAAAAGGTAATAAAAAAATAAGAAACGAGGAGGAACGTTGTGAGCCGCGGCGAAGGCCGCAGCTCCACTTTATACCCGGTACTCAGTAAGTATATATGTACATACATATATGAGCTTACGATTTATGCAATTTATTATATGTTCGCAAAAGTGACAAATTACATTTTGGGCAAAAAAGAATATTTCAAAAAATGAAGTCAAACCATTTTGGCAATTTTTGTACATGTTTCCATTTTTGTTTACATATGATTTTTACATCTGCTTCTTCATTTAATTTAATTTATTTAATTTTTTCTTTCTGACTATAATAGTAGTTCTACCTGATCCAGATTCGGCAATCTGGTAGATACGGTTATTTTCCATGACTATGCGTTTTTGGTCTTTTATCTTAAAAATTGTGGATTCCACAGATTTTCGTTCTTTGTGGGAGCGAGCAAAATTTTGAAATAAACTTGTGCTGAATTGATATATCAGGAGCTTGGATAGAAAGTTTGGTTACTCTATCTCTAATACTCTCTTAGATCTAGGCACTCATTTGAACGAATAGGCAAAGCAGACATGGTGGCGTGTGAGAGAGAGCGAGAGGGAACGATGACTTTCGAAATGGGTTTCTTCATTGTGGCTATATTAATAATCAGATCTGATTCAGATTCAACACTCTGATAGAAATAGTCATCTTTTATTATTCTGCGTTTTTAGTTTTCTCGAATCCTAAAAATTGTGTATGCCACAGACTTTCGTCCTTCGTGCGAGCGGAAGAGGGCGGGGCGAATTTTTAAAATACACTTGGAGTAGTTTGATAACATTGAAGACTGGATACAAAATTTGGTTTCTCTAGCCTTAATAGTCTCTGAGATATAGGCGCTAATAAGGACGGACAGACAGACATGGCTATATCGACTCGGCTTTTGATGCTGATCAAGAATATATATTCTTTATGGGGTCGGAAACGCTTCCTTCTGGGCGTTACACACATCCGTTATCACCACAAATCTAATATACCCCTATACCCCTAATTACTTCATTGATTTTGGTTTATGTTCGGTTTTAAATTATTTCCCGGATCATTTTTATAAGATCGCTCGAAATGTCTAGTTATTAATGATTATAGATTTTATTTTCCCAAAAGTTTAGCCACAACATAAACACCGTTGGAAGGCCTTTCACCATTGGAGAGTTTTGGTATGCGATCTGATCAAATTGATATCATTGCATTTGAGCTAACTAAAAAAAAAAAAATAATAACCATAAAATCCGAAAATTAACCAACATCAATCAAGTATTTTCCCACATTTTTTTGTCTTCATAACTTTTTCTTATTTTTTTACTACCTTTTTTATGCACTTTTTAAGCACACATTTTGTAGCCATGTAATTCTTATCCCTTGAATATTTTTATTTAAGCATAGGAGCATAAAGTCCACTCGGTGATCAGCTCGAACATAAAGCCTAGAAAGGTTGCCGACATAATGCAGAAGTGAAATTTTCAGTTGGATGGGTCCGAAAATGGCCTAGGAGTAGAAGAGTTTATATATAGGGTAAAGTCGTTGACTGACGAAACAATTGATAGCGACTTTGCAGATGAAGTTCTTTAGATTCTTAAGAATAACCTACTACCAGACATCCGCCAGCAACTACTGTATCAACCTATTCATAAGGTTAGTCATCTTCGACGTTTGGTGCAGATGCAGGAATATTTGGTGACTGATCGCCTGTGTCCTTAGCTAAGCTGAAACCAATAGGTCTTCGCCGCCAAGTATGAGTAGTGGAAAAGTCGACTGCCAAAATAGAAACAGAGGAAGAGACGAAACCGGAAATCGAAGTTGCTGGCATCCGTAGATCACAGTCGAATTTGACCTGCTGGAATTGCTAAACCCTAGGTCATGTGTGGGAGAACTGTTTGGCGGTGCGTCGTATCTTTTGTTATGGATGTGGCACACCACAATGTAAAACATGTCTCAGTCGTCAGTCGGAAAACCGGTTCAAGGGGACACCCAACAACATCAGGATGCCCCCGAAAGCTTGAAAACTCAAAAGAACCTTGCTCGTCATTTTGGACAAAATGAACGGTTATCATAAGCGGTTGCAGAACTATCAGGAAGTCAGAAAGATGATTTTTAATGAACCGCAAGTAGGGTCAATCCGGAAACGGAGCTGTTCAAGATTGAACGAGTTTTTCAATAGGTGTAAAACAAATCATATAATGTTAGTATCAGCTATTTTTAGTAATAAAACCGATATGCGTACTTTGCGGAAGTGTCTTTTCACGGACGCGATGAAATTGGCCTCTTGGATACTGGAGTTAATGTTAGCTTCGCTTGTTACAGATAAATTAGAGAATTATCGAGGATTTAAGCCTATAAAGTCTCAGATAAAAACCGAAGATGGTAAGGGCTATGAAGATTTAGGAGTTTTGAACGTCTTAGTTAAGTACAGAATCGATCAAAAGCTTATGAGTTATATGTCATACCCTTTATTATTTCATTTATTTATTTATTTATTTAATTAACAATTATCTGCTAATAATGCTATTCAAATTAAAAAGAGAACTAAAGATAAACTATAATAAAAATAATTTTAATAAATTACAGATTAGCTGAGTTCAGGTGGTTAAAAATACTAAGTGCTATATGGTTAAGGGTTAGTTCAGGGGATACGATATGGCAAAAGGTATTATAATTATAGCATAACCCTGAAAGGTTCATGTTGGGCATAGTTTGACCTAAATAAGGGTAATCTGATAGGTCTAAAATAACGGGTAGATCGAGAGGGAACCGTAAAGTCAATCTGACTCAAGAGAGGTTGGGAGTCCACATTGCATATTCTGGTCTAAAGAAGGTAGGTCAATAAGTTGTTGTCTAGATCGGTGAGAAGTCAGGATTCTACCAGGATTCAACAGTTTACACACAGAGAGACGACTGAAACAAAGAGAGTAAGCAGAGATAGGCAACAAGCATGAAGAATATGTATTAGATTGGTTAAATGAGAGAGCATAAAAAGAATATGACAAAAACAAGTCTACTGCAAATAAGAAAGTAAGGAGATAGTAGGAATGCGCAATTTGGATTAGAATTGGAAATAAGTATACAAATAACACCGAGAAACACAGAATTCGGCAGGCACTATATATGTATGTATGCTAATATGTATGAAAATAAGCAGAAGATCGACAAAATAGATGTATAAAATCCGACAGCGGCTCTTAGAGAGTGCAGCATACAATGCATATAGCACCAACAAATCAGCTGAGCATAAGAGCGAGTGGGCTAGTAAGATGAACAAAAATTGGATCAACTGCAATTGCAATTGGAATTAACTGCACAAAAACACGATAAAAGAATAAACGCAGACAATTTAGTTGCACGATCAGTTTAAAACACAAAACACAACACAATTTCTTTCCTTTGAGCAAAAAAATAAAATTTTAGGCGCAGCGAAGTGAAAAACGAATGATGGTTGGCATTGGAATTTTTAAAGTGATTCTTGGCATTGACTTCTGGAAGCTGTTTGAACTTACCCCAAACATAATAAGTTCGATGCAGGATGATCCAAGTGGTGATAAAGAAACAGACTAGTCATTATATCCTTTAAAGACGGCCCAGCTGCAGCAGCTTGACCTTGCCACACAACTCTTGCCTAACTTTCCCAAGGACTGTGTCAAACAAAATTAGTCCAGCACCGCATTGACATTGATAACGCGCAGCCGGTCAAGCAGCGTTTTTAACCAGGGGGTCCAGCTGTAGAGAAATTGGTTTTTGCGAAATTTGAGAGATTGATAGAATGTTATCACTTGATGTAATAGAGCCTTCGACAAGCTCGTGGAGTTCCGCGATGAGATTGGTAGTGAAGCCAAATAAAGTGAGATTATGCTTGGATTGTAGGCAGTTAAATGCAGTAACGAAAAAGGATGCTTATCCACTTCCAAGCATTGACGGTATTTTCGCTCGGTTGCCGAAGGCCAACATCATTTCCAAAATAGACCTAAAGGATGCTGTCTGGTAAATCGAATTAAGTAACGAGGCCAAACCATTAACGGCGTTTACAGTTCCCGGACGACCACTTTACCAGTTTAAGGTCATGCCCTTTGGTCTATGTAACGCTCCCTCAACAATGTGTCGGTTAATGGATAGCATCATCCCTCCAGATTTGAGATATTGCGTTTTTGGATATCTTGACGACCTGTGTGTCATCTCAGAAGATTTTACATCACATCTAGCCATACTCGTCCGACTAGCTAAAGAATTTAGAAAAGCCAACTTAACAATTAACGTGGAGAAGAGTCACTTTTGTGTAACGAGCGTAAACTATCTGGGATACGTTATAGGAAGTGGAGGAATTTGTACAGATCCTGAAAAGATCTCATGTATTTTGAACTGGCCTCCGTCAAAGAACATTAAGCAGGTCCGCGGGGTTCTTGGAGTCTGCGGATGGTACCGGCGCTTTATTCAGAACTTCTCTGGTCTAACTTGTCCCATCACTGAGGTTTTGTCTACGAAAAAGAAATTTTTCTGTACCCCGGATGCGCAAAGTGCAATGGAGGCCTTGAAGCATACCTTAACGTCTGCCCCGGTCCTGCAGAATCCAGATTTTTCTAAAAAGTTTTACCTTCATTGTGATGCCAGTGCCTTTGGTATTGGGGCAGTGTTGGTTCAACTGTCAGAAGACGAAGTGGAAAAGCCGATAGCATTCATGTCAAAAAAACTGAGCAAGGCTCAGAAAAACTACAGCGTTACTGAACGCAAATGTTTGTCTGTAATCCTAGCAGTCGAGAAGTTCCGATGCTATCTTGAGCTGCAAGAATTCGAGGTCATAACCAATCATTTTAGCTTAGTTTGTCTAATACGTCAACAGAATGTGTCTGGCAGACTTGCTCGATGGATTTTCCGCCTGCAACAGTTTAAGTTTTCCATTTCGCATCGGAAAGGGAAAGAACATATTGTACCAGACGCTCTCTCACGTTTGAATGATGAGGAAATAGCCGAGCTAGAAGTAGATCAGAAACACTGAAAGCCCAATTCTTGAAAAATCAGTCCAAATTTCCCGACGTTAAGATAGTAAGGCCATATATGTATATACGGACTGAACAAGTAAATGGTAACGTACCGCAGGATGAACATTCCTGGAAACTGTGGGTTCCCGAACGTCTCCGAGAAGATGTTTTAAAACAAGCCCATGATAGTGTGATTTCGTCTCATGGGGGAATTCAAAAAACTTTAGCAAAATTGCGTCGTTATTTATATTGGCCTAGCTTAGCAACGTACGTAAGGGATTATATTCGAAAATGCGAGGTCTGCAAGGAGACCAAAGCCCCTAATTGCAGCCTGCGGCCGCCTATGGGTTCCCAAAGCCTATCGTGTCGACCGTTTCAACGAATTTATATAGACCTTCTCGGTCCATACCCTCGTATTAAAAGCGGTCATATTGGGCTACTAATCGTATTGGAACGTTTTAGTAAATACCACTGGTTGCATCCGCTTACAAAGTTTACTTCAGCTGCTATACAAGACTTTTTACTTAAAACCATTTTCCATAGCTATGGAGTACCAGAGACTATCATAAGCGATAATGGTGTTAAGTTTAAAGCAACCGAGTTTTATAGGTTTTTAACCAAGTAGATATTACCTTTTTTTGTTTTTATTTTTAAGCATACATTTTGTAGCAATGTAATTATTTTTCTTGAATATTTTTACTTTAGCCTATGAAACAAAAATGTTTACGATGAAATACAGTGAATTTATATGAACTTTTCATCTAATTATTTCGGAATGAGTAACTAGATAATCTTTTTTTAACGGTGACCTGATGAACTAGGAGATAGCCATTGTATTAGGGGATATTCGGAAAATCGTATATTGAATATCCAGGTAGGGAGGGTAAAGAATGCGTTGATCGACTTACACCTTTAGATCACGCCAATACTTCGCAACTGTTTGGGAAAATGCATCCCTAAGTATCCGCGTTTGGTTGAACTTGCTTCACCGAATATAATTGTTTTGTTTTGGGAGTTTAGCTCCCATTGTTGTTTCAGCAGGGATCCTTAATTAAGATTATGTAGGCGAGAGTGAAGGTCTTAGCAAAACCCACCCCACCCCGAAAGAGCAAAGGGAAATATAGGGTCCCGCCCCGCTCGGATACCTTCGACTCAGTATAGGAATATGGATGGAAGCCTGAGCGCAAATGCGCTCACGACTCGTCCCAAATTGGTTTTTGCACTTATCCACTTCCAAGTATTGACGGTATTTTCGCTCGGTTGCCGAAAGCAATCATTTCCAAAATAGACCTGAAGGATGCTTTCTGGCAAATCGAACAAAGTAACGAAACTAAACCATTAACGGTGTTTGCAGTTCCTGGGAGACCACTTTACCAGTTTAAGGTCATGCCCTTTGGTCTATGTAACGCTCCCTCACCAATGTGTCGGTTAATGGATAACATCATCCCTCTAGATTTGAGATATTGTGTTTTTGGATATCTTGACGATCTGTGTGTCATCTGAGAAGATTTTACATGACATCAACCCTGAAAGGTTCATGTTGGGCAGAGTTTGACCTAAATAAGGGTAATCTAATAGGTCTAAAAGAACGAGTAGAACGAGAGGGAACCGTAAAGTCAATCTGACTCAAGAGAGTTTGGGAGTCCACCATCCCGAGAAGGAGCTTGTGCACGAACATTACCCCATTGCATATTCTGCGATGGTGTAACGAAGGTAGGTCAATAAGTTTTAGCCTAGATCTGTAAGGTGGCAGGATTCTACCAGAGTCCCAGTGTAAACTACGAAGAGCGAAAATTAAAAATTATTTCTGAACTGATTCGAGAATAGCTTGCTGCTCCTTATACTGTAGTCTCCACACGCAGGAACAATACCCCAATATCGGGCGCAGTAACGAAATGTACAATTGTTTGGTCACATACGGGTCGTCAAACTCCTTGGTATGAAAAACTCCAAGATATGATTAATAAGTAAAAAAGATACAAAATGTGGAGCACGACGGTAAAATGTCATAAGCTTGCATTTCGAGAGGTTCAAAAATAAAAGATTACTTGAGCACCACATTAGAAATTCATTTAGGTCCACCAGTCGGAGTAGGGCAGACAGATTTTAACGTCATCCGCATACAGTAATGTGTGAGAGAATGTTATAACTTGGGGTAGGTCGTTCACAAATAAAATGAAGAGGAGCAGACCCAAATGACTACCTTGTGGCACACCAGATGTAACGTTAGCGATCTCTGATAAAACATTAGTAAATAAGACCCGTTGTGTACGATTAGAAAGATATGACGAAATCCAACTTAGAAGATTACTAGGGACACCTAATAAGGACAGCTTCGGAATTAATAGAGTATGGTTAACCGAATCAAACGCCTTGCTAAAATCCGTAAAAATAACGTCGGTTTGCAAACCGCTCTGAAATCAACGGTTAATTATGGAGGAAAACTCGAGCAGATTGATAGTTGTTAACCGATGTTTAAAAAAACCATGTTGTGAAGGAGATATCAAGCTAGAACTAAGATGTTGCAATTGATGCGTAACTAGGACCTCAAGGAGCTTAGGAATGGCAGAGAGCTTTGCAATGCCTCAGTAATTTTCTATGTTGGATCTGGAGCCCTTCTTGTGAAGCGGAATGATGTCGGACTCATTCCAATTACCTAGAGACAAGACTGTTCCAAAGATAGATTGAAAAGAAAGGTTAAGGGTGGGCATAGAGACTGGGCACAATGTTTTAAAATGCAACTTGGCACTTTATCAGGACCCGCAGAAAATGAAATTTTCAACGACTTCAAGCACAACGCTTTCCTCAAAATAAGGTTGAAAAATTCTATTAGCGTGAGGCAAATGGTAGGGATACGGAGTGGATGCTTTATAGATATGAGAGGAGTAAGATGACTGGAAAAAGGTGGCAAAAAAGTTTGCAATGCCAGCAGCAGAATATTTGTGAAGATAATGAGGGGACGGAGGAAATGCATTGGACTTACGCTTAGAGTTGACAAAAGAAAAGAATTTTTTAGGATCATTGTGGAAGGATCTGCTACAAGAAGAGAGGTAAAGAATATAGCACTGACTATTAGTTATTAGGAATTGAGAACGGGCGTAAGAATATTGTACAAAGACAAGCTAGGAGCCTGTTTTCTGGTACTTTTAAGAGAGTCTGGATTTCCTATTCGTTAAGTAGGATAAATTCCTGGAGAACCTCCGGAACATAAGTATTAAGGGCAGAGTTTAAAATTTTATAGAACGTGTTTACTGTTGCGTGGACAAATCGACATTCGAGAGGTGAAGGTTTAGATAGGCTAGCATAATTGTATGCTCAGGCCAAATAGACGGTTCAAGAGATCTAGCAAGATAACGCTTATGTATGCAAAGATGATGCTTAACTTCCTCCGTAGTAGCCTCAGGAATAAGTCGGGAAACAAAAACCGAGCGGGAGCCAGAAGGTGCAGCCGGTACGGGTACGGGGTCTCGGTACGGGGGCAGAAGCATTGATAGTGGCGGCATCATCAGCCGCAAGCACTTCCACCCTGGGAGCACACGCAGCGGTGCTTTAAACCGTTTTACATTCATTGTGATGCCAGTGCCTTTGGTATTGGGGCAGTGTTGTTTCAACTGTCAGAAGTCGAAGTGGAAAAGCCAGCAATCGGCTTTTCCAAAAAACTGGGTAAGGCTCAGAAAAACTACAGCGTTACTGAACGCAAATGTTTGTCTGTAATCCTAGCAGTCGAGAAGTTCCGATGCTATCTTGAGCTGCAAGAATTCGAGGTCATAACCAATCATTTTAGCTTAGTTTGTCTAATACGTCAACAGAATGTGTCTGGCAGACTTGCTCGATGGATTTACCGCCTGCAACAGCTTAAGTTTTCCATTTCGCATCGGAAAGGGAAAGAACATATTGTACCAGACGCTCCCTCACGTTTGAATGATGAGGAAATAGCCGAGCTAGAAGTAGACCCAGTCGTTGATTGGACGTTCACGGCATTTACCGATGATGAATAAGAAAAACACTGAAAGCCAAATTTTCGAAAATCAGTTCAAATTTCCTGATGTTAAGATAGTAAAGCCATATATCTATATACGGACCGAACAAGTAAATGGGAACGTACCGCAGAATGAACATTCTTGGAAACTGTGCGTTCCCGAACGTCTCCGAGGAGATGTTTTAAAACAAGCCCATGACAGTGTGAATTATATTGGCCTGACTGGCTTAGCAACGTCCGTAAGGGACTATATCCGAAAATGCGAGGTACGCAAGGAGACCAAATTACACCCTATGGCCGCCGATAGGGTTCCTATAGCCCGTCGTGCCGACCGTTTCAGCAACTTTATATAGATCTTCTCGGTCCGTACCCTCGTATTAAAAGCGGTCTTGGGCTACTAATCGTATTGGAACGTTTTAGTAAATACCACTGGTTGCATCCGCTTACAAAGTTTACTTCAGCTGCTATACAAGACTTTTTACTTAAAACTATTTTCCAAAGCTATGGAGTACAAGAGACTATCATAAGGGAAAATGGTGTCCAGTTTGTCTTGTAATCGCCCAAAATCAATGCGACAGAGCGAGTTAATCGTTATCTGCTAGCGGTAGTCAGAGCGTACCTTGAAAATGGTCAAACCGAATGGGATAAGAACATCTCCAGGATTTCTTGCTCACTACGATCAGGCCTTCATCAGTCACTCGGATGTTCTCCATACAAGGCCTTATTTGAAATCGATATGATAACCCATTGAACCGACTATAAGCTCCTTAAGGAGTTAAAGTTGTTAGAAGAGTCCGTCGTACCCATGTCCACAACCGACAACCTTGCGCTATTGCGAAAAGACATCCATGAAAATATAAAGTACGCTTACGAGCGCTACGTTAAACAATATAACTTACGTTCCAATCCTTCCTAATACAAAGTAGGTCAAGAAGTGTTTCGAAGGAATTTCGCTCAGAGCAAGTTCACACAAAATTTTAATGCAAAACTGTCCCCAAAGTTTTTGAAAAGTCGAATTAAGAAAAAACTTGGGAATCACCATTATATTTAAGAGGATCTAAATGGACGGGAAATCGGTACATCCCACTCAAAAGATATTAGGAGCTAATTCCCCTAATCTGTCGTCTAGTGGTGTCAGGTCCATTGAGATCGTCAAAAATAAATTTATATTCGCCTCGCAATTCAGCTGTGATATTGTTGTCGCTGCGATGGAAATGCATATCGGTTTTCTGAGATATAGAGGACGCTAGATAATCTAGTTCCACCAGCTGTAGTTAAGAGTGCAGCTTAGAAAAGCTCTTCCAGGGCTTCTGTACGCACCGAACGTCATCTGTCACTCGCTCCCTGCAGAGAGGCTGCAGAGAGAAAGTTCTGGAATACCGGTCTGTAAAAGATAGTTGCAGCTAAAACCACGCTCTTTTTCTCAAACAAAATTCTAATCTTGGTGAACTGCAATTTTATACCGTATGTACAAGTGCGAAAATAAACTAATCACGTGTGTGAAAGAAAATACCGAGATTTTATCTTGAGGCATCCAGCATTTAAACCGATCCAAGTGATCAAACAGTTCTTTCATTGGAAATATGTGTGCTACCACATATTTCTTCGGCAGCGTGCACAACGACTTTCTTGGCTATCGCTCACGTCCTGCGATCTAAGCATTCCCAACTCTGCTACACGCATCATGCCAAGCGGCAATTATGGATTCTCGGGGGTGGGCTGATTTTTCGTCTGTGCTTCTTATTTGAGTCTTTGTGTGGCCAGTGCAGCACCCACACGCATACATATGTAGCTAGCTGAGCCCACTAATTCACACCAACTCACGCGCTAGCACATCAACCCTTTGTTGGAGTAGCAATCTGCAAGCCGCTAGTATATCATTCCACACAGGTCTGGGACAGAAGGCGACTCCTGTCTCCTGTCAATGGTAGGCCATGTTTGCCTGGATATGCGACATAGTGGTGCTGACCGCCACGCATTGTCTGCTCGTCGCTTATATAGCTCCTTTATAATAAGCCTACAGGTGGCCATAGCCATACAAATATCCTCCTTCTCTTGGAGAAGGGGTATTGTGGTACCTGATCTGGCCAGCTCGTCTGCCTTGCAGTTGCCCTCAATGTCCCGGTGACCCGGGACCCAAATAAGGCTGATGGCATATTGTTGGGCCATCTCGTGAAGAGATTTGCGGCAATTTGCCACTGTGGCCGAGTTCGAGGAAATCGCATGAAGCGATTTGATCGCAGCTTGGCTGTCGCTGTATATGTTTACAGTTGTTGTTGCCGTTGAGGCTGTTTGTAGGAGCTTCAGTGCTTCCATGATCGCAATGACTTCCGCTTGGAACACACTGCAGTGATCTGGGAGCCTAAAGGAGTGCCTGATTTCGAGTTGTTCGGAGTAAATCCCTCCTCCAACTTTGTTATCCAGCTTCGAGCCATCTGTAAATATGCTTATGGCCGTATCCTGGCCTGGTGGTCCCTCAAGCCACTCGTCTCTGGTAGGGATGATTACATTGCAGGGAGTACTAGTGTGTTCCCTTGGAACGCAGTAGTCCGTCTTCGTTGGGACGGTACTACTGACAAGTATAGATGAGTGACCCCTGGTGTGTGACGTCCATTGTCCGGAGTCTCTCAGCTTGGATAGAAAGTTTGGTTGTTTTGTAGCATGGTATGGTGTAACATTGTGTAGCAATGTTATTTTAATCCATTGAATCCGTTTTTACTTTAGCCTATGAGACCAACATTTTTACGATGAAATACAGCGAATTTATATGAAATTGCCATCTAATTATTTCGGAATGCGTAACTAGAAAATTTTTTTGAACGGTGACCTGGGGAGCTAGGAGATAGTCCCGGTACTCAAGGATATTTGGAAAATCGTACATATATTGAATCCAGGTAGGGTGGGTAAAGAACGCGTTGGTCGACCTACACTATTAGACCACGCCAATACTTCGCAACTCGTGTTTGGGAAAATGCATCTGTTGAGACAACGAGCTTCTTCGTTGACTATATATCAAGAATTTCACAAAAGTTTGATTTCAAAACGTTATAATTTATTGTATGTGATTTTGTATAGTGAGGGTGGCCGAAAATTCCAGAGCCTTTAACAATGTATTTTTTGTAATTAGAGAGTTAACAAAAACTTGGAGAGGCAAGCGAGCAAGTCTCGTTCCAAATAATAGATTGGGACAAAAAGGGTCTGTGCTCCAACTATTTCAATCGGTAACTAGTAACTTTTCGCAGACGAAGCTGCCGTCCGCTTAGCTACGCCGTGAGGAAGCATAGATGAGAAAACGAGAGTTAAGAAGCATAGATAATAGATGATAAGTGAGAGCATGAAGCTGAGAGAGAGCAAGAGAGTAAAACAGTAAGAGTATGGAAGGTACAATACGAGTAAGAGTACAAAATAAGGGAATTACACTCGGGTACAGTATGCTTGAATATCCGAAGTTTGGTTGAACTAGGTTCACCGAACTTGGCTTCCATTGAAGCTTTCAGCATTCAGTAGGGATTCTTAATTAAAACTATGTAGGGGAGAGTCAAGGTCCAGCAAAATCCACCCCACCCCGAAAGAGCTAACGGAAACATAATGTCTCGCCCCGCTCGAATACCTTCGACTCAGTATATGAATATGGATGGAAGCCTGAGCGCATATGCGCTAGCTACACGGCTCGTCCCAATATTCTCCCTAGATGGTTTCCTTATTTTTTGATGCCCAAAGTGGGGTGTTTTTCCATTTAAATTTAGTGCATCTACGCAGTTGAACGCGGATATGTAGCATGGCTATATAATAATTGAGGTCTGTAGTAAAATGACATCAAAGTAACAAAAGTTGAATATAGCCGCCGCACACAAACGGATTAGGGCGAGCGGAATTTTTTAATATAATAATCTATATTCGCTCTGTAAAGAACAATATGCACATGCATTGGTACTATAAGCCAGGGTGGATAAAGATAGGTTGGAGACCTCCGGCATAGGAATCGCCATAGCTAGCTATGAATAAAGCCGTCGAATGTCCCACAAATGAGTAATGTAAAGAATACCAGCAAAACATCAGCTACAGCAAAATCCGCCGTCTAAATTCTAGCTCATATCGTTTGCAGATTAGTAATTTTTACCCGGAAAGAAGAAGTACTCTTACGTACATATCATTCGGAATACTTGTGTGGTTTGGCTTAGATCTAACACCCTGCCAATGATACCTATATTAGATCTCTATAGTGATTCTTAGATAACACTTCCTAGTCCGATCACCGATAAGGTGAGGAAATGTCTGGTGCCTGAAACTAAAAAGCTAGCTTTTGGTGTATCTGGATAAGATCGATGCTGCACCTGATGTACTTCGGTACCAGGGGATGGTTTAGGTAACAAGCACTCAGAACAAATCATCTTTATTAAATTATGTAATGGAAGATGAATCGTCTAAGGAAATAAACATTTCAGAAAACTCGATTAGTAGCACACTTGGCGTGACTTGGCATCAAAAAAGTGATGCATTTAGTTTCACTTTCACACCCAAGGAAGTCTACCCTTTTACCACAATACGGACAATTTTGTCCACTGCGTCATCGCTATTCGATCCGATCGGTCTGCTGTCACCGTTAGTCATTGTCTCTAAGATCATTCTCCAGGAGTAGTGGCTTTTGAAACTCGACTGGGACGATTCTGTTCCCTAAAATCTAATCTGCGCATGGAGCACTTGTCGTCACTAGCGGTATCTCGTTTTTGTTTGCAGCCCGACGCTAGGAGTGTTCAAATACACGGATTTTGTGACGCATCGATTCGGACATATGGCTGCTGTGTTTATGTGCGTACTGAGAATTCGTTTGGACAGGTCTCCGTGAAATTGTTCACGTCCAAGTCCAGAGTAGCACCTGTGAAGAAGCAGTCTCTCCCGAAGCTGGAACTATGCGGTGCACATTTACTAGCTCAACTGTACAGCAAAATCAAGGCCATCTTCAAAAAACACACCATCACGACTTTTTTTTGGAGCGACTCACAGCTCGTATTGCATTGGTTGAAACAACACTAAGTCACTTTATCGACCTTTGTTGGAAACAGAGTGTCCGATATTTAGACTTTGACATCGGATGGAAAGTGGCGATATGTGCCAACACATCAAAACCCGGCTGATCTTCTGTCGCGATCCAATCTACATGTTTTTCAGGTCCTTCATTTCTACTCGAGGATTCGCTTAACTGGCCCGCGCCAGGGGAACGACAAGATATTGACATGGACGTAGTCTACTCGGAGAAGCGAAAAAGTATTTTCACTGCCGTACAGGAGACAAACTACATCCTCAAAATCGCCGATAACATCAGTTCATATTCACTCCACTTGATTGCTTGGATGATAAGATTCAGACGGATATGTAGGAAGCAAGCGACGTTTACCACAACTTCGTCGACACCCGATGAACTTCGTTTTGCTTCGCATTGCCTTTTTTGGAATATTCAACAAATCCATTTTGCAGAGGATGTTCGCTTACTTCAGAAACAAAAGTATTTAAAGAGCAGATTAAAGTTTCTTACTCCCTTTCTAGATAATGTCAACGGATTTGACATCATCAAAGTAGGCGGACGATTGGAACACTCAACCCTGCCAGACGGCCATTAACATCCGTTGCTTCTGACGAGCCAGTCTCAATTTGTTTGGAGCTATGTTCGCCATTTGCATCTTCGGAATTATCACGCTGGACCTAAAGCTTTAGTCGCGCACTCATTCGCTTGGAGTACTGGATTGTTAACGCCAGAGACTTGGCACGTCGAATTGTCCGCTCCTGTGTACACTGCGTTCGCTAAAGACCAAAGTTGCTGGAACTACTCATGGGCTCCTTACCACCTACTCGACTTTCTACTGCTCGACCTTTTGAACGCTGTGGAATTGACTACTATTGACCTACTAAATCATACATAGCCGTGTTCGTGTGGCCCATCACCAAGGCTGTTCACATCGAAATGGTCTCGGACCTGTCAACGAAGGCTTTCTTAAACGCATTGAATTGGATGGGAGGGCGTCGTAAGCTGCCGGCAGACATATTCTGCGACATTGCCACTAATTTTGTAGGGGCATCGAATAAAATGCAGAAATTAAAAACGTTTTTGTTCTTGAATTAGACACAGGATGAAATTCACAAATATTGCTCATCGGACTTTATTAATTTCCACTTTATTCCCCCCAGAGCACCTCATTTTGGAGGACATTGGGGAGCGGCTGTCAAAAGTGCCAAAGGCCTTAAATCGTACGTTGGCCAGCACCAGATTCACCTTTGAAGAACTGAGCACAGTCGTCGTCGAAATAGAAGCAATCTTCAACTCACGACTATAGCGCTCTCACGGCTGGTCATCTCTTGGTTGGTGAATCATTACGATCACTAACTGAGAGATCTCTGGAACACATCAAGCTGACAAATTTGGACCGCTACGATATGACTGCGGCCGTCAATCAACGTTTTTTGAAGCAATTTTTGGTCGGCTGATTACGTCAACGAGTTGCGATCGCAGACGAAGTGGACAGCACCCTCAACGAACCTCACCGAGGGTACGTTGGTCATCATCCATGAGGACAATCTGCCTCCACTACGCTGGAAGTTAGGCCGAGTGCAGTCTAATGAGCTTGGGAAGGATGTTCGTGTACGAGTGGTGCACCTCCGCACAGCAAATGGAACATGTTGCCGGCCAATACACAAACTGGCAATTCTTCCGGTTGTTTGAAAGAAGTCCTTTCAACGGTGCCGGGATGTTCGGTCCAACTTCGTCCACCCAACTAATTTAAAAGTAATTAAACACCTCTCGTAGTCAAAGCGTACGCTCACATTTGCACGCTCTCACTGTTCTCGCTTATGCTCGGTGCTCATGCACTAAGAGCCCAATAAAGAAGTTGTCGACTGATACTCAACAGCACCTCATCGTCGTTATTATTTCTTACGATTCGGTTTTAATTCGCTTGATTGGTTTCGACACACCCCCACAATTAAACAAATAAATATTTACAAGAAAAACGCTTCTTTTTCAAACATTTTAAGGTATCAGGTCAGAATATATGTGATCTAATGATATATGTAATTTATGTTCTCTAAACGGACGAATTAAATTTTGGACCAAATGGAAAATTTCAAAAAATTAGGTCGAACCCTATGCTACATTTTTATATATTAAAAGTTATCCATTTTGGTTTACATATAAGTTTTACATCAGCTTCTACATTTCTACATGTCATGTATAAATACACATACTAACGTGAAAAAAAATGTGCAAAAAATACCACATTTTTTAAAATTCATTTAAAAAAATACTAAACCTGGAAAAAAATAGCATTCTTTAAAAATTGTAAGCATCCAAATCTATCAGAAAAAGTTATTTTGGGCAACAGCGGAAAAGTCGTGTCGACTTGTGTGTGACCCGGTCCCCCACCGGGTCAGAGTATTTACCTTAGTTCCTTCGATTAATAAGATGACGTGTAATTTTCTCCTTACTGCTTAACTGTACATTGTTAAACTTTAAACAACAATAAAAAATAAAAATGTAATGTAATTGGTAACGGCTTCATTTATCTACATGTATATCATTTCCGTCTTCAATCCACAGGCAACAGGGGCAATTTATCGATTGGGCGCATGATGACGCCCCCTCCTGTCCGCACGTCAGCCACTCTAACCTTTCCTCCGCTCCTTTGATGCTAACATCCATGAAAATATAAAGAAAGCTTACGAGCGCAACGTTAAACAATATAACTTATGTTTCAATCCTTCCTCATACAAAGTTGGTCAAGAAGTGTTTCGAAGGAATTTCGCTCAGAGCAAGTTCACACAAAATTTTAATGCAAAACTGTCCCCAAAGTTTTTGAAAAGTCGAATTAAGAAAAAACTTGGGAATCACTATTATATTTAAGAGGATCTAAATGGACGGGATACCGGTACATTACACTCAAAAGATATTAGGAGCTGATTCCCCCTAATTTGTCGTCTAGAGGTGTCAGGTCTATTGAGATCGTCAAAAACTATTTTAAATTCCCCTCGCAATTCAGCTGCGATATTGTAGTCGCTGCGATGGAAATGCATATCGGTTTTCTGAGATATAGAGGGCGCTAGATGATCTAGTTCCACCAGCTGTAGTTAAAAGTGTAGCTTAGAAAAGCTCTTCCAGGGCTTCTGTACGCACCGAACGTCATCTGTCACTCTCTCCCTCTCTCAGAGGGGCTGCAGAGAGAAAGCTCTGGAACACCGGTCTGAAAGTTGATAGTTTGATAGTTTCAGCTGTACGCTCTCTTTATCAAAAACTCTGTTCTTGGTGCGTCTGCAATTTTATACCGTGTGTACCAGTGCGAAAATAAGTTAATCACGTGTGTGAAAGAAAAGAGCGAGATTTCATCTTGAGGCATCCAGCATTTAAATCCAATCCAAGTGGTCAAACAATTCTTTCACTGGATTCGACACAAGAAAAGGTAGGTGTGCTACCACATATTTCGGTAGTTTTCGTTCATTCATTTTCGTTCATTGGTTATCGCCCACGCCCCTCGATCTAAGCATTCCCAACTCAGCTGCACGCATCTTGCCAAGCGGCAACTACGGAATCTCGGTGGGCTGATTTTTCGTCTGTGCTCTTATTTGTGTCTTTGTGTGGCCAGTGCAGCACCCACACGCTTACACCACTAGCTGAGCCCACCAATTCCCACCAACTCACGCACTAACGCCCACAAATCGCTAAGCACCTCAACCCTTTGATGGAGATACAACCTGCAAGCCGCTAGTCTACCATTCCGCACGGGTCTGGAACATAAGCAAAATTCAAATCCAGAGCACTCTAGATCACCTGCACTGCAGCCAGTGCAGTAGCGCTCCACAAACAAAACGGACAGTTACCGCACTAAACGATTGTGCAGTGGCGCTCCACAAACAAAACGGCCAATTGCTTCGCTGACCGATCGCCCAGTGGTGCTCGATCACCAAAATCTTCCCTTCATGGTTTCATTGTTTTGATTTGTCTTTTTTAATTAGTTAAAATGTCTTCAATTTTCAAGTAATCTTTTGGTTCTAATTCAATCTTTTGCCTGCGTGCAAGTTTTAAGATTTACATACATATAATATAGTTTGAGGAAAATTTGTCGAAAAAGGAATTGTGCTGAAATGGTTAAAACAAATCGTTGTACACCTCTATAATCATTTGATTTTCCCAAAGCTTAGCCACAACATCAACACCATTGGAAGGCCTTTCACCGTTGGAGAGTTGTGGTATGTGAGTTGCTCGAATTAATATCATTGCATTTCCAGCACCGCGAAAAATTACTGACATGTATCTGTGCCTTATTTCGGTTGTGTGGAACTCAACTAATGTAGTGGGACCAAGAACCTTTGTAAACAGCGCCAATTTTGAAAATTAAACTAAAATTAAAAAAAGGAAGAAAACTAATTCTGACGATGAAGTGATTGTGTTGGTAGCGGCACATATTGTTGTAAGAAGAAGTACAGCGCAGTTGGAGGCCAAAATGCCAAAATTATCAAAATGCTTATTTTCCGTAATCCGCCAAAGACATGGTCTTGCCTCAACTGCTTTTATTAAAGCAATCTTCTCCTCACTTTAAAAATTTGCATATCTCTTCTTGGTTTTGCGCACCGATTTTGCCTCCACCGCTCACTTGTACTTCAGTAATAATATGCACATATATTTTCCTGGCACCCATATCAGCTGTTCTCACAGTACACATTCGTGTGGATATCGATACTATCGATAAGAATTCGTGGATTCCGTTTACGTTACTGGATACTGAGGCCAGGAAAACACAAACGAAAAATTCCTGGCCCAGTTTTTTTATATGAAGTTTGGCAGTAATTTTTAGTTTCCGCATCGCTGGATACCCAGCTTAACTAAAGAAAAAACGAGAGGGAACGTTGTGAGACGCGGCAACGGCAAAGGCCGCGGCTCTACTGTACACCAGGGACTCAGTCAGAATATATGTGATCTTACGATTTATGTAATTTAGTATACATATGTACATATGTTCGCAAAAAGGACGAAATAAATGTTGGCCCAAATGGAAAATTTAAAAAAATTAGTTGGAACCCTATGCTTGATTTTTATATATTAAAAGTTATCTTTTTCATTTTTGTTTACACATAATTTTTACATCAGCTTCTAAATTTCTACATGTACATGAAGAACTACACATACGAGACGTGAAAGTGTTTGCGAGAAAGAGAGGGAATGAATAAGCGCTTGGCAGGCGTTGCGTTGCGACTGAAATTTAATTTGTTCCTCCTGGCTATAACAGTAGTTCAACCTGATCCAGAATTGGCAAGCTGGTAGATACGGTTATTTTCCATGATTATGCGTTTTTGCTTTTCTTTTATATTAAACATTTTGGATTCCACAGATTTTCGTTCTTTGTGGGGGCGGAAGTACCGAACCTTAACATAAATCAACAAGTATTTTCCATATTTTGTCTTTTTTAAGCATACATTTTGGAGTCATGTAATTTTTTTCCCTTGAATATTTATACTTTAGCATAGGAGACCAAAATGTTTGCGATGAAATACAGAAAATGTTCAAACATGAACACATTATCGTACTTAAATAACAAGAGTCTTTACACATTAAAAAATACTGATGCTTAGATTTTTCTTTTAAGGTTTAACATTTTGGTCCATCGAGACTCTCCGGTGTTTCCCCCCTGAGGTAAGAGCACGCAGTTAAGCCAGCTCCTTAAAAACTGCAGAAGTGTCTAGTACACCTACAGCTAAAGGTAGCAAAAATAAAAAACTCGAGTTTTCCCTCCTGAAGTAAGAGACCTAGAATAATATTAATGAAACAAAACTTTCAAGAAATAAACAAAAATACATGCTATACAGGCAGTATGTTTGTAATAGATCTCAAAAGTATCTATAGTGCGTTAAATTTTTACGTGGCGGTGGCGTATTCGAGGCCAAAAAGTTTGGCCAAATAAAAAGTTTGTGTGTGTTTAAAAAAGGAAACCACGAAAAATGAAGTGCTATCGACCATACTACGCTAAACACATCGGTTTTCATCCAATCAGCGAAATTAAGAAGCATCAACGGCAGTGGCAACACAGCGTCAACAACAGCAGCAGATATCAGCCGCCACAACAAACTCAAGAACAACAGACGAAAATCATCAGATAAGTCAGAAATTTAAGTTACTATTGTTAAATAATTAGTACAAGATGTTGTCGGAACATATTATATAGCTACTAGAGGCTCAGGTCAAAGGAGCTAGAGAATGAAGCTGGTATATTGACCAGCGACGTAATCCGTAGGCTAAGAGAGCTGAAGAACGTAGCGACAGAAAATAATTCTGAGTTAATAGTTTGTGGAGTAATCGATCATTACTACTTCAATAAAAGGCAATTTCAAACAATTTTTTAAAATATAGACGACATAGAAAAGAGTTCTGTCGAAGCAAATTCTGCATAATCTGCAAATGTACAGGGTTTGACTGGAATCTTGAAGAGAGACTTGGAGCCAAAAGTCTTCAAGAGGTATTTGAGGATTTTGGCAGATTGGAAGAGAATCTGAGAAATAATTTAAAACAAGCTCAAAAGAAGTTAGATCAGGCTGGCTGGTGCGAGTGCCAAATAAGAAAGAAGAGAATGGAATACCTTAGGAAAAAACTCTATTAAAATGTTGAGAAGTATTATAAAAGGTATGAATTTAATTTCAAATTCGACGATGAAGTCGCCGATTTGGATTTTGAATTTCAGTGCTTATTAAGAGCCATTAAAACAAGGATGCAGGATATTACTGATGAAAAAAGTAGCGTCAGTAAAGAGGCAGTAGCTAAGAAGGAAAATGAAGACTTTCCAGTTCTTCCAAAGGCAGAAATACTCACATTCTCATGATTAGATAAGGAGTGGGACGGGTTAATACGGGTATAATACATAATAGAGATGGTCTGAGTACATCTCTAAAATTCACATATTTAAAAATGGCAATAAAGGGTGAAGCAAGGAGTATGGTTGCTCACCTATTGACAGGTCCAGTCGAGAATTATAATGCCGCTTGGGAATTGCTGACCAGGCGGTATGAAAATAAGCGAAAAATATTTTCGGGTCAGCTGAATCGTTTGCTAGATTTACCAATGCTAAAAAACGATTCAGCAAAACAAATTAAGATGTTTTCGGACTCGGAGGCGATTCATCTTATCAAATTAAAGTCACAATTAACAGAAGAAGTTGATGTGATATTTGCCCACATTATATTGGAAAAATTCAATAAACATTCCTTACAATTATATGAAAGTCATATAAAAAAGAATAAAAAACCCCATCATACGATGCTCAATATTACCTACGAAAAAAAAGAAAATGTTAGCACTTGTTTGACAAAAAAAACAAGCGTTCTTAGCCACGGCAATTATGTAAGAAAGAGCGGTAAATGGTGGCTATGAAAATCTTAGAGCATTGATTGATTGTGGTTCGCGGAAGCCGCGCAAGCATTAAAATTAGCGCGAAAAAGAGTCAACACCGAGGTTAGTGGAGTGTCATCTACAGACTCTTGCACTTCTAAATACAAGGTTAGTTTAACTGTAAAAACTCGGGATGTTGGTCAAAAACATCTTAATATTGAAGCAATCATTCTCCCAAAACTAATGAAAGCTTTACCTATAAAGTCTTTCAATATTGACATAACAAAATGGCAAAATTATGTGTTGGCTGACCCTAACTTTAATAAACCAAGTAGGGTATATATATTTATTGGGGTAGATCTGTACGCCCATGTTGTAAAAGACGGAGTAGTAAAAATAGATGGACTACTTGGTCAGAATACAGAGTTCGGATGGATTATATCCGGTTCCACCAAATCAAAGGGTGATAAATTGATTGTGGCGACAACAATTGAAGTCGGGGACTTAGAGCGTTTCTGGGAAATGGAAAGCGAAAGTTCTGATGAGGAAGAAGATGTGTGCGAGAAGCATTTCTTGGAAACCACAAAAAGAGATGAGAATGGAAGATATGTGGTAAAAATACCATTTAAAAAAGATAAGGATCTCGGAGATTCAAAAGCACAAGCTATGGCGCGATTTTATAATTTGGAAAAGAAACTCAGCAAAAATGAAAAATTAAAAGAAAATTATATAAAATTCATGCATGAATGCATGAGTTTAGGACATATGGTAGAATTTAAATGAAAATGTACCGGCAAATTAAAGTTGATAAAAAAGATCAACATTATTTACATATAATCTGGAGAGACGCTCCAAATGAAAAATAAAAGGAATATAAGCTTACAACCGTTACTTACGGTACAGCTACAGCACCCTTCTTAGCTACTAGAGTGCTTGTTGCAATAACTGATAATTGCAAAAATGATGCAATTAAAGAAATCATAAAAAATGATTTTTATATGGACGACCTGATGACAGGTGCCGATTCCATATTAGATGCCAAAAAGCATGTAAAGAAAGTTACCCAGGAGTTCGATAAGGTTGGGTTTAACTTAAGAAAGTGGATAACAAATATCCCAGAGATTGTTGAGGGCGTTAGAGATAACGAAGAAAATAAAGGAGAATGAATCCGTCAAAAAGTTAGGACTTTAATGGGAGCCAGCTAGAGACGAGTTTAGGTTCAATTTTCATTATGGACCTATTAAAAAAACTAATTAGAGAATAGTTTTATCCACCTTAGCTAAAATGTACGACCCCTTAGGTTGGTTGTCCCCAGTTAAAATTGTCGGGAAATTTTTTGTGCAAAAACTTTGGCTATCAGACAAAAATTGGGATGAAGAACTATCAGATCAGAATACTCGTGAATGGAATGCATTTAAAGAAAATTTAACGGCGCAAGAGAGCATTCGGATACCATGATGGCTTAATTCTCAGAATAGTAATCCGATGCAAATTAATGGGTTTGCCGATGCGTCCGAAAAAGCCTATGCTGCCATAGTGTATGCCAAAGTAGATGGTGCTTCAATTATAATAGCCAGCAAAAGCAAGGCTAATCCGAAGAAGAATCGGAAAACCATTCCCAAATTAGAACTTTGTGCTGCTCATCTTCTAACGAAATTGATGCAACGAGTAAAAATAGCGGTTGGAAGTGATGCAGAAAGTTTCGCTTGGAGTGATTCTACGATCACTCTAGCCTGGATAAAAAACGGAGACAATATAGACAAGTTTATTAGACGTCGAACGGACAAAATTAGGAAAGTTAAAGAAATTAAATGGAAAGTCTGAAGACAATCCAGCAGGGGAACAGATAACAGATAAGCTGAAAGATTTTGAAATTTGGTGAAAGTGTCCGCAATGGTTGGTAAAATCTAGGGAAGATTAGACAAAAGAGGCAATTGTAGAAAAAAAAGTTGTTGGCACAAGGCTTATAATCGATAAAGCTAACATAATTAAAGAATCATTGCACAAATACTAGTGCATGCATAAAGTAGAAAGAGTCATTTCATATGTATTAAGGTTTATTAAAATCAAAACCAAAAATAAAAAATTTTCACCACATTTGACGGTCCATGAGATTAAGATCGCCAAAATACAAGTATTGAAAAAACAACAAGCTATTCAATTCAGTGCGGAAATAGCTAGCCTAATTAATAAAAAAGAAATAGAAACAAAAAGTAAGATATTAGGCTTAAATCCAGTTTTAGATAAAGATGGATTACTGCGAGTTTAAGGTAGATTACAAAACTCCAACGCAGAATTTGAGGTTAAACATCCCTTGATTTTAAATAAGTGTCACTTGACGTCCTAAATTATCAATAATGCACATAAAGAAACATTGCACGGTGGACAAAAGCTATTCATTTGGAAGTCGTCAGTGATCTAACTTCAGACGCCTTTCTGGCTGCACTTAGAAGATTTTTTTCAAGAAGAGGAAAATGTGCATAAGTCTTTTCCGATAATGGAACCAGTTTTGTAGGAGCTTCGCGCAAATTAGACGAAGAATATCAGAGAGCCCCCAAGGACAATATAAAAGTGGTTCCCATATTAGAAAGAGAACAAATCTAGTGGCACTTTATCCTCCCGGCAGGACCTCACTTTGGAGGTATTTGGGAAGCTGGGGTAAAATCAGTGAAATATCACTTGAAAAGAGTGATTGGGGATAATAATTTAACCTATGAGGAAATGGCAACCCTCTTTTGTCAAATTGAAGCGGTACTAAATTCACGACCGTTGTATACAGCTACAAATGATATTGACGATTTGGACGATTTGACGACATCTGGATAGATGGGAATTAATTCAAAAAATGAAAAGAGATTTTTGGATTAAATGGAAAAATGATTATTTACACACTCTGCAACAAAGAAATAAATGGAAAAAAGGAATGCAGAATATTAAAAAAGGACAGATAGTATTAATTAAAGATGAAAACTGTCATCCAACTGATGGCCTTTGGGGAAGATAGAAGAAATACATAAAGGTAGGGACGATAGAGTCAGAGTAGTTACTTTTAAACATCAAGACGGGTCAATTAAAAGACCAATCACTAAAATATGTCCATTATCTGGAATTGAGTCTGAAGAAAAGGACTCAGAAAAGCCTCCCATGGAAACCAGAAGTACTCGCGGCACACCTCAAACACCCAGGCTAGGTCTCATGGCAGTAATGTTAATGCTTATGTTATTTTTCCAAGCATCGAATCCAAACATAGCTGCCAGAAGCAAAGAGAAGTGGTCAATTGAAAAAATGAACAGTTCCGCGTCAATATATTTCGACCTGATGGGAGACGTAGAAATAATAGCCCCATCTTAGGATCTGATTATCTATTATAATATGGATCCATATTTTCAAATGATAAAAAAGGGGAAAGAATTAGTTGGGAAAATGAGAATTATGTGCGGTAAACTTTATACCTTTGAAGAACAATGCAATAATGTTTTAGATAACACTGAAAGACAAATTGCAGATCTAGAGGAAAATAATAAATTTTTTATGGCTCAGGATAACAAAAGAAAGAGACGAGCACCATTTGAGTTTATGGGGTCACTTTATCATATATTATTCGGAATAATGGACGCCGAAGATAGGGAAACTTTGGAAGGAAATATGAAAAATTTATTAGAAAACCAACATAATCTAGACGATTTAATTCAAAGACAAACGTCAGTGGTAGAGTCAACAGTAAATATTCTCAAAAGAACTACTGAGGAAATAAATGTCAACTTTAGAAGTATGAGCACCAGAGTAGAGAACATAACGGAGGCGTTAAAAGAAAGTATACAAAGAATCTATTAACTTATTTATGGTAACAAAGCAACTAGGTTCAATGATTGATGAGTGCGGTAAAATCCAAGCAGGAGTAATAAGCCTGCTGATAACTATTAATCATGGTAGACTAAATCCAAATATCATAAAACCGTTGCAACTAAAAGCAGAAATAACAAAAATAAAGGATGGTTTATTAAAAACACTAGTTCTTTCAGGAAAAAGAACAGGGACGGAATTGAAGGAAATTTAAAATTAAGGCTGTAGCCTATTAACCTATTAAAGGAATTTTGGTAGATAACAAGTTAATTTTAAACGTGAATATCCTACTCTTTGGTAGACACCCATCCCATTTGTGTAGGATTATTCCAATGCCAGTGGAGCATGAAAGGGAGTTGATCAGGGTAGATTTGAGCACCAGGTACTTAGTATACAATTTCAAAATTGATTCCTATCATTCGATGACTGAAGCTACTTTGAACAAATGCCAAAAACGGCAAACGAATAAAAGAGTATGTGAAGGTAATTGGCCTTGGAGTAGCGCCAATGATAATGCTTGTGAGATAACTCCGTTCAAACCCAATAGTCATTCAACTTGTGTCTATAAAAGAATGACAAAGACAGGGTAATTTTTAATCGAATTAGAAAAGAATGGTAGTTGGCTCTTCAAAGTTCCAGTAAACACCAATGCCAGAATTCAATGCAGGAATTTTAACTATAATGAATGGTTGCACTGTGCGAACAGATGATATAATATTAATACCTCATCACAGTATTCATTCAGAAAACCACCGAAAATTGTTTGGAATTCAATATCTGTACAGTTAATTAACCATACGAATGAAATTAATAAATTACAAAACGAATTAATATTGTTAAAAGAAGGTCATCATGAATTGAAAGTTAAGTTAAGTTAAGTTCCACTATGTGTCTGGACATGTAGCCTTGATTATCGGAATAATAATTATGTTAATATTTATAATATATACCATAAGAAGAAATCAGGCAGCGCGACGACTGCAAGCAATATCACTTTCCTATTCATTGTAATATACTTTAAGATAATCATCGACAAGAAAACAAAAAAAATGTACAAATAAAAATAAAAAAACTAAACCATGCCACTTCTGGCCCTTTGCAGAATGTTCAAACATGAACACATTATCGTACTTAAATAATAAGGGTCTTGACACATTCACGGAGATAAACACAAAACCAATCTATTCTAAGTAAAGACATACATAAAGTATAGAGTTTATGACTGTTAGGGTGCGATCTGTCAACTCATTAACAAACACGACATCCCAAAGTCAAGTGCAGTAAGCAATTAAGACCGTTATTTAGTCCAAAAATACTGATGCTTGCATGCAATCAGTTGATCACTCACAGCAGTGTTGCAACAGAATACAAAATTGTCCCCATCCTACATTGTAAAATTACATATAAGGCCAGACGTTGATGAAATAAAACCAGATTGAATTTACAACTCATCTCACAAGTGTCTAGATTATTCTTTTATGGTCTTAACAGTAAATTTATATGAAACTGCCATCTAATTATTTTGGAATGAGTAACTAGACAATTTATTTTTAACGGTGACATGGTGACATAAAGGAGGGTAGGGTGGGAGTATAGGGATTTCCAAAATACACCAACTACTGGAAATCATGGTAGGGAGGGTGCAGAATCGCGTGGGTCGACTCCCATCCCAAGACCCCACGCCTGTGCGTTGTGGACCAGATAGCGATATACCTCAGCTGATAGAAAAGGAGATGGTTGATAATTTTGATGACGAAAGACAGAAGATGCGAAAAAAAGCAGAAGAAAGAAAAAAGAAAATATTCAGCAGGCGCAGAACAGATACAAGGAACAATTCGATAAAAAGCGGAAAAGCGAGTACGGATAAAAAGTTGGTGATCTTGTGGCTATACGTAAAACACAGTTTGTAGCTGGAAGAAAGATGACTAGCGAATTCTTAGGACCATACGAAATAGCCAACGTGAAACGAGGCGGACGCTTTAATGTTCGAAAAGCAGCAGTCGTCGAAGACCCAAGCAATACGATTGGAACGATAACAACGATAACGATAACATGAAACTATGGAGTTTTTCTGTAGAAAACGAGGACGCATGGTCATCAGGGACTGATGACTAATCAGGATGACCGAGTGTAAAAGGTAGTGGGAATGCCGGCTCCCTGAAAGAGCATCGGTTAACAGCAGTAACAGCAGTAACAAGAGTAGCAGCAGAGTAACAGCAGATAAGCAGACTAACAGCAGTACCAGCAGAACAACAGCAGAACGAGAAGAACAGCAGATAATGAAGGAGAGAGGCAGCAACGGCAGAAGGAGAACGGACAGCAGTAAGGAGAAGAGTACAACAGCAGACAGACAGAGTTCAGCAGCAGCAGCCGACATCAGCAGAGATCAGCCGAGCCGTGACATCCAACTATACTTATGTACTTTATATGTCTATGATCGCCAGCGATGGTTCAGCGGGAGCTGATTACAAGCCTGTCGGTGTCAACACGGGACTATTCGTCCAGCGCAACACCAAGGAAATCACGAGAGGCCGGGAGGGAGGGGCGTGAGTCGCAGGTTACACGGCAGGTACTCAGAAGGACTCCCAGGGACCTAAGCCAAGAGGTGGAGCGAGAACAACCCGATCCACGGGCCAGGTGGCCAACGATGGTGAACGACGCCAAGACGTATGGGCTGGATCTAAATCTTATTCTAAGGGCGATGCCCGAGCTCTTGAAAGGGAGGGCGTTGATGTGGTTTGTGGCCAACAATCGTCAGTGGAGGACATGGGAAGATTTCTTTATCGGTTTCCAGGCGTACTTCTAGGTGCACGGACGGACCGCCAGAGGCACCGGGTCGAGTGACGGGAGCCATAGGGCCCAGCACCACGAGGAATGGAGAGTCCACCACCGATGCCGCAGTACGGAGCACTGGAGTAGAGAGTGCAGCGCGCGCCCGATCACGTATTGTTGGATGTGTGGAAAAGTGGGGGTCTCGTCGTGGCAGTGTTGCCGAAAGACGAAAAACGGCCCGCAACCCAAGCTGCGAAGGGCTGGCCCTCAAGCCTTCTCAGCAGCTGACGATTGCAGCTGTCCGCGGTGGTGCGGATTGTTGGAGAAGAGTTGCGGGCCACGGTAGACACGGGAGCACTAGAAGCTTCGTCAACTGCACCCTAGCGGGCCGGCTGGGAGGCGTCGGGAGAGTGGTGGGTGTACTGAAACAGGTGCGCATGGCAGACGGCCATGCGAGCCAGGTCAAAGTGGGATATATAAGGATGGATATAAGAAGGTCCTGATGTCGCTGCTCGTACTGCCGGGCGTGATAGACGAGTTGGTTCTGGGGTGGGTGGTGAGGTGACCCTGTGCGGGGCACAGAGTTAAAGACCGGAAGGAGGTGACCCGGGGGGAGAGGCTGTCTGTAGCAAAGGTCGAGAGCACGGACAGGGGCCTAGAACTGGAACGGCAGCGGGGCTGATATCAGAGAAAGCCGAAATCGAGAACCCCATGGGGGAAGAGCTGGTGGAAGAATTCCTAGCCCGGGAGCTGAAGGAGTTCGCCAAGATGAAGGGAGTAACGAATATGGCAGTGCATACGATCATTATGAGTGATCCATAGCCGATAAAGCAAAGATACTACACGAAGAACCCCAAGATGCAGGCCGAAATAAATCAGAAGGTGGACGAGCTGCTGGAAATGGGGTGCATCGAGTCATCAAAGAGTCCATATAGCTCACTGATAGTGATGTTGAAAAAGAAGTGCGGCAAGTGGAGGCTGTGCGTGGACTTTCGGCAGGTGAATGCGAAGTCTATAAAAAACGCGTATTCGATGCCGAGGATCGACTATATCCCCGTGTCTACCGTTCTCGACCAGTTGCGGAAGGCATGATTAATCAGCAGCCTCGACTTGAAGTGGAAGGTTATGCCGATCGGGCTGCACTCGGCCTCGGCCACCATCCAGCTAGACCAGATGATTGGCCCGGAAATGATGTCTCACGCCTTCGCATACCAAGACGACATTATCCTCATTGGAAGAAGGAACACAGGGAAAACTTGAAGGAAGTGTTCCGCCGCCTGCGGGCAGCTAACTTGAAGCTGAACGCTGATAAGTGTCAGTTCTTCCGGAAGGAGCTACGATATCTGGGTCATAAGGTGACTGGCGAAGGAATTTGCACGGACCCCGAGAAGGTCGCTGCGATCGCCGAATTGAAACCACCCAAAAATGTAAAAGAATTGCGGCAGTATCTGGGGGTGGTATCGTGGTATCGGCGGCTTGTACCAGGGTTCGCGACCTTGGTACAGCGTTTCACCGCGCTAATGAAGAAGAAGGCGAAGTGGGTGTGGACTTCGGAGCGGCAGAGGGCGTTCGAGGCGGTGAGAGACCGCCTGGTCGCGGACCCAGTGCTGACGTGTCCCGATTTCTCGAAGAAGTTCGTGCTCCAAACGGATGCCAGCGATTATGGGCTGCGAGGAATTTTACGCAGGAGACGGACAGGGGAGTAAGAGTGATATCATATGCCAGCAGGTAGCTGAATGGGGCCGAGAAGAACTACTCGGCTACCAAGAGGGAGTGTCTGGCCATAGTGTGAGCTGTAAGGAAGATGAAGCCTCACGTGGAGGGATATCACTTCAAGGTGGTCACCGACCACGTGGCTCTGAAGTGGCTGAACAGCATTGAAAGCCCGTGAGGTAGAGTGGCCCGGTGGGCGTTGGAGCTGCAACAATATGACTTCGAGGTGTCATATCGAAAGGGTCAGCTCAACGTCGTGGCGGACGCCTTCTCTCGACAACCTCTGGGAAGAAGTGCCTCAGGATCAAAGGTGAGGAGGAGGGCGAAGGAAAGACAGAGTCGCCATGTAAGTGGCTCCAAAAGATGCAGGAAAGGGTCAAAAAGGAGCCACAGAAATATCCGGACTACGTGGAAAAGGGAGCGAGCCTGTATCGTGATATCCCGCATCAGGCGGGAAGCGAAGAGGTCGTCGCGTGGAAGCTGTGCGTTCCTAGGGAGTCACGGGAGAGGATGCTGCGAGAGAACCACGATGAACCGGTGTCATGCCGGTGGAAGGGGGACGGCAGCCCGGGTCGCAGCAAGTTACTACTAGCCGGGAATGCATAGGGATGTGAGGAGCTATGTCCGGATGTGTGAGCAGTGCCTACGCTAAACACGGGAACTCGATGTTGCTGGTCATAGTGGACCGTTTCTCAAAATGGATAGCGTTGGTGCCGTTGCGCAAAGCCATGGCGGAAGCGATCACAAAAGGCTTTTCGGGAACGTATTTCAGCCCGGTTTGGAGTACCCAAAAAGGTCATTACTGATAACGGGGTGCAGTTTACCAGCAGGATATTCAAGAGGTTCCTCGAGTATATGGGAATGCGCCATCAATTTACGGCGTCACACACTATACAAGAGAACCCGACGGAGCGCGCGAATAGGACGGTAAAAACGATGATAGCCCAGTTCTGCGAGATAGATCATAGGTGCTGGGACGCGAATTGGCCCGAGTTGATGCTGGCAATGAACACGGGAGTGTCCGAGTCGACCGGGTATTCACCGGCGTTCATAGTGCAGGGAAGGGAGCCCCGCCTACCGAGGTCCTTGTATGATGAGGAGACTGTCGGTACAGGGCAAGAGGCGCAGACGCCGGAGGAAATTGCCCATAAGCTGAGGAAATTGTTCCAGTTGGTGCGGCGCAATTTGAAGAGAGCCGCTCAGGACCAGGTGCGGCACTACAATTTAAGCGAAGGCCATGGAAACCAAAGGTGGGAGAGGTGGTATGGGCCAATCAGCATCACCTATCAAACGCGGCGGAGGGCTTTGCGGCGAAGCTGGCATCCAGGTATGACGGGCCATATCAAATACTAGATTTTGTGTCGCCCCTGATCTGCAGGCTCAAGAAGGAAAGAGATAAAGGAGAGCGGCCACGCACGACACCGGACACCGTGGAGTAATGCCAGGCAGGACACTTGAATGCTGCCAGAGGGGCAGTAGCGAGGAGTGTCATCGCGCAGGAAGATCTCTTCTCGCGCTTAAAGCTGGGGATGCGGTGGTGGTACCTGGAAGAGAGAAATACAGGTGAGTGGCGTGAGTGTGGAGGAGCCCAAAACGTGTCGCGTTTCACCCGGGAGGTGAGTATCGGGGAGGAAGGCAGGCTCAGGCTTCAATACGGGCACCCAGCCCAATTAGGAACGTCGGGCCCGACAGAGAAGGTGCCGTTCATGCGTGGTCTACCGGGCGAGGAGTCGGATGATCCTCGCGTCCGAGCCACTGCATGAGGGTGACACCTCGCAAGGTTCGGGCCGAGAGCGTGAAGAGTTGGTCTGGGAATGGTCTACCAAGAAGCCGTACCCGCTTGAAGGTTTGAAGAACCTATTGATCGCGGACGGGTTCGAGACAGATGGCTTGTGTCGAAGGCAGAGGGCAACCTGGAAACAGGGAATTGAGAGGAGAGTCACACCGATCAAGCGTACTCACCGGGACGGGAGGGGCGAGCTGAACAGCGCGCGGTGCAGAAGGGCTTTGCCAAGCCGGATAGGGTGTCATGAGTCCCGAGGCAGCCTTGTTACACGAAACGGGACATGGGTCCATCAGGAGATGGATAACACAGCGATGTAAACGCTAACGTACAAAACGGATAACACGTCACAGTGAAAACGGATAACGAGAGTGCCCAGAAGAGAGAGCGATAGCAGGGGGAGCGGGGCAAAAGCACCGCTACTAACAACAACACAAGTACACAACGTCTACATGTGGGACGGGAGAGCAGCAACAGTTTTTCCATAGGCGAGAGCAGTGAGAAGGGATTCACCGTTACGAGGATCGATGGAACCAGCAACACGAGTATAGTAGCGGGCACGCGATGGTAAGCACTTTTGCAGATCCACGCGGTAGCAGCAGGCAGTGTGATCAAAAAAGTTGGAAAAAATTGAGTACGTACAAAGGTTTGTGCGGACAGCGATCTGCAACAGGATGGTGTGGCACCATCAGATGCTGCACATCACCTGGGCGTCGGGAAAGGCGCCCTAAGAGGCACCACCAGCAGAGGAGGCCCGGGTGTGGGAGGAGGCTCCACGGGCAAGCCACCCTCGAGACCCGAGGGGGCGGTTCGTGGCAGCCGACCCCAAGGGCCAGACCGAGGCAGCGACAGCAGCGACGACGGCGGCAGCGACAACGGCGGCAGCGACAACGGTGGCAGCGACAACGACACCGGTGGCAGCTACAGCGACGACGACGGCAGCGGCAGCGACAACGACGGCAGCGACAGCGGAGACGGTGGGAGCGCTGGTGATGACGGTGGCAGCGACGGGGAGGGATGGGGGCGATGTGAGGCCAAGGGTGCCAGCGACAATCGGTGAAGGGAGCAAGAGTGATCGAACACCGGGACGAAACAAAACAGTATTACGGGATCGAACCGCGAGTGAAAGTGAAAAAGGAAAGCCCATCGTCAGAGACAAGTCCGATACCGGAGCATCGAGTGAGTCAGACACGAGAAAAAGGATTCGAGTTTAGTCAGTGGTGTACCAATAGAAGGGCGAACCGTTGAGTGCGAGTTCAGAGTGGCGGATCAGAGCAGTGGCCGAGATCATTGGCCCCTGAGCATTAGTACCGACGCCGCCGCCTGAAAGTAACCACCCGGCTGACGGAAACCCCGAGGATCGGGGTACTTGTCGTTGGGGCAGCACCTATAAATTTGTTGCACTGAACCCATTGACCGCTGAGCAAGCCCTTCTGCCGCAAGTGGACAAGAAAACGGTTCGTTACGATACCAATAAAGAACAGTACCACTAGAAAAAACCAACCCAAGTGTATTACTTGCTTGTCGCCGGAGCAACATAGAAATTCGTTGCAGCCCAACTGAATTAGATAGAAGAAAACGGTTCTTTACACCATATCTATCAGAGGGTTGAACTTGGATCAGATTGGAACAGATTGGACCATTAATATAGCCAAACTGATGAAAACTAGTTCAAAAGGCATCGTTCCTTCTCGCTCACTCTCACACGCCACCCTGTCTGCTTCGCATATCGTCCAGATAAGCGCCGAGGTTTCTAAGACTTTACGAGATAAAGTGACAAAACTTTCTTTTGTAAAGAATCAATTTCAGGCTGGGGTAGGCTCAGCCTGTTGAGGGTCGTCCACAAGAAATTTGTAGTTGATAGTGAGACCTTAGGCAAGGGAGGGTAACTGTATCACGACCAGAAGCGTCAATCGGGCGGCGGGGTTTCAGAGCTCTTACGTGGTCCGGGGTTACCGTGACGGGATTTCGCCGTAGCCTCCAAGGGAGACAGGAGAATCTACAGGGCCATGCGTTATCGCTCCGTCTCGAAGGACTATGTGGTCTCTGGCGAGAATTGACTGTGCTTTGTTACGATCAATCACTACACGCTGTCGGAGCTCACGGATCCAAGCGTTGTCGCGACAGCTCGTAGGACAAAGGGGTTTCTAATTGGGATATGGCAGTGCGTTATCGCGACAGTCATTAACTACTAGGGGATACTACTGAACCGTGCGTGATTGCGACGATTCGTAAGGCTACGGGAAGTCGGGTGAGGAGGTGAGTATATATCGGATAAAGCGTGTCGGAATAAAGAAAAGACTTTATGATGTTCGTGTTTGATATAAGCTCTTTCTTGTCAAAGTAAACCTCGCTGTTTTCCCTGGCTGCACCACGAGAATATCTCTACTTACTTGTAGGTATGGGAACTCTTGGTGTGATGACTATAGACAGTCGTGACCGTATAGCCATATGTAATTGGCGGCGCGATGAGTCGGGTTTTTATCGTGCACTATAGAACCGCTTGGACCGGGAGCGGCAATGGCGCGTGTACGAAACAAGTGTACAAGTTTCTATCTCGCGTCTGCGTTCGTTCGGGGTTCGGCTTCGAGTGTCGCTCGTTTCTTCGTGCCTTCTCACCCCCGCTATCGATATTTTTCTTCTCGCAGTCGATAGTGCTCGGTGTGACCACCCCCGCATTTATCTATCGACTCATTTCTGCGTTTTTATGGCCTTCGTTGTCGGGTGTATTTAGAAAGGTAACTTATTACTAACTTACATCTACATGAATAATAATAGGGCCTTCAGTGGCGAATCATAGAATAATAATAATGATAATAATAACAGAAAAGGAATAATAACAGAACAGAAATCAGTGTTCGCCTCCAGTGGCTGTGAGTATGTTTTCAAAATTATCTACGTGATTTAGATCGGGTTGAGGGTCGTTGGGTGCTTGTAAAGCCCCATTGGGTCTTTACACTATCCAAGCGCCTATAAAATAACTTCAATACAAGTGCATTTTAGAATGTTTTCATTCCCTTACAAGAGATAAAAATTTGTGGCATCCACAATTTTTAAGCTACGATGGAGAATGACCTATCTACCAGATTTCTGAGTCTGGATCAGGTCAAATCATTTTTATAGCGAAAATGAACAAATGAAATATCTAATGCTACGAAATGCTTTCCACGCGATTACTCATTATATTTATATTTTATTCTATTCTATTACTCATTTCTTTTTTGAACGCCCTACATATGTATGTAGATGTAGAAAAAACTAATGTGAAAAGCAAATGTAAAAATTTGCGAGCAGCGATTTAAAACGACATTTAAAATATATTTTATAATAACATAAATTGTAAGCTCACATATAGTTATCATGACTGAGTACCGGATATAAAGTAGAGACGCGGCCCTTGCCGCCGCTAACAACGTTCCACCTAGTTTTCAATGTGTTTTAAAGAGATACCATTTTTGTAGTTTTATATTTTATTCATAAAAGCATGTTTATCGTTTATATAAATCTAAAAATAAACTCATATGCTACAGTCTTTCGACCGAGCTCACAAAATATATTTTTACCATTACAGAATTCTGACCATGTGTTGCCGTATTATAGCTCGTTGGTTAAGAAAGAATTGAGAAATATTAAAAGCACGTTGTTATATGAACAGTCATAATATTTATCATTAAGTAAAAAGAGAATTCAAAAACCGGAAATGTATTGCCCGAGTATACATAACTCATATTTACAAAAATCATTAGATTGCATATATCTACTTATACAAAATGAGTCCAAATAGAATAGTGCCGCGGTACAAGTGACGGGACTTACACGGTCTTACGTAGTGTGAATCTAAAAATATGTAAATGAACTTTAAAGCTAAATACTGATTAAAATAATCATCAATAATAATGTTTTTCAGACTGTGATTAACAATAATATAATTCAATTTTTCTTTAGAACCTTTATAAACTGCGAGTCGGAAATCGATCATACCGTGTTCTTTCACACATTTATAATTGGTTTGGCTTGCATACCAACAAGTTTTTGGCTACCACTATGTGTTCACAAATTGGGAATCAAGTTCTTCTTGGGTATGTAACAAAAATGCTAGGAGTTTATTGTTGTGAATATAATCTAAAAAAAGAAAATATTTCTTTCTGTAGTTTTCAGCTTGACGGCAGCAGGATTTGTAACTTTAGGATTTTATTTCGTTCGAAGCTCCTTTGAAAACTTAATTTTGTCATGCATTTTTGAAGCACTAACATCGCTTAGTATCAGTACTTTATATTGTGTCTTGGTGGATTTATTCCCGACAAATTTAAGGTAAGTACTTGCTTATCACTCTATTAAAAAATTACCTATTTTTGCCGTCAGGGTGGATTTTTTTGTATTCAGATAAAATATTGAAATTATTAAAGTTTTTTGTATTATTTAAAGTTTAACATTAAACTGTGTTAGGTTAGGTTAAGTAAGGTTAAGGCGGCTGCCAAGCTCCATAGGAGCCGGTCACACTTAGGCCCGTTTCGGCCCGCTGTGATACCGCATGTGATCTTCTCCTCTTCCATCTCGTGAGCCCCGAAAAAGTTGTCCCATCCTGATGCTCTTATGAAGTTTGCGATCTTTCTAGGACATATTTTGGACATTTCTGAAATGTTTGAGACATAGGGCAATACAATACAATACCTGGGATTGTAGGTTTCTTCTGCTAAGAGTTGGACAGGAGCGGAACAGGTGTTCTACCGTTTTTTTCTCCTCCTCGTACAGCTTCGGCAAAAATCTTTGTAAGGGGCGCACAGCCTGTTTGCGTGGGAGAGTATTAGCCAGTGTCCCGTCAGGGAACGGATGACTACGCTGCACCTTTTTCTGCCGAGATTGCATAGCTTTGATGTGCGTTTTCTGTCTATGTTTGGCCATGTTTGCCGAGTTATGCGACATAGTGGTGCTCACTGCCACGTATTGTCAGCTCGTCGCTTATATAGCTCTTTTATGAAAAGCCTACAGGTGGCCATTGGCATACAAATATGCTCTTTGTCGTGGGAGAAGGAGTATTGTGGTACCAGATCTGGCCAGCTCGTCTGCCATGCAGTTGCCTTCGATGTTTGTAGTGGGAGTTCCTGCCAGTAGTTTTTGGTTGTGGTGGATATGTGGGGGTCGGCTTCTTGTGGTCTGGTACTTGGTGGTGATCGGTGTATGGGCCGACCAAACAGAACAATGTGCGTGCTTCGGTTTTCAGTTTATTTCTAAGACTAAAATTTATAAGAGCTTAACTCTAAGAGACCGCTTCGCCGCTCTGCAACATTGCCATGGAGCTTTCGGTTCGAAGTTGAATGTTGCTGTTGGTTGGAGGTTAAGGGGTCGCATGGAGCATGCTTTTCGGCATAAACATCCTCCCCCCCTTGCAATATAATTGCAACAAAAAAGTTGTGCGCCCAGGAACGGGGGGAGAGAATGTGGGTTGAATTCATGCGGTACTGTATGTGCCGGAGAGGGTCCACCCGAACACCGTGTTCTGCGCCATCGGGAAGCCTTCGGTGCTTGGGATCACTCCTGGCAGAATGATCTTATGATATAAATCGGCCCCCAGCACCAATGACACGGTGCTCGGCCGATGGAAATTCTCGTCCGCCAAGGCCATATTGGCGAAGTGCTCCTTTACATGGCCGCCCAAGGGTCGTTCGGGTGTCCTTATCAGGAGTTGAGTTACAGGCACCTTCCGCACCAACGCGAGTGACGGAAAGCCCGAAGGCCGTTGCCAAAGATGCGTTGATGCGACTGGTTGAGCTGCACGGATCGATGAGTGCACCCACCTCGAATGACTTGTGGCCTGCATCGATTACGACCCATGCCGTTGGCAGAATGCTGGTGCTCCTGGACTGCAGGAGCGATGCCAGCGTCGTCGGAGGAGCAGCGGATCGGGAGGTCGATCTCGCTGGTGGCGAGGATGCCCTCGATGGTAGAGAGCGGGGCCTCGGACGTGGGGATCGGTGCTTTCCTCCCATGTGGAGAAGGGTATGGTGGTTCTGCCCGCACACTCGACACGTGTCGACGCTTCGGCACGAGCGCCCGGAGTGTTGGTGAGCCAGGCAGTTGTGGCAGTACTTATTTATGAGGACTGCCCGTAGTCGCTTCTCCACCTTGAGCTGAAGAAAGCGCTGGCATTTTCGCAATGCGTGGACTCCGCGGCAGACACGACAGCGGAAGCTGTTGGTTCCCCGCGGACGGCTGTGCTCCACTGGACGTTGGCGAGGTGTCATGCTTGGAAGGAAAAAGAACGTGAGATATTAGTGATTGGGTTATATGCACCGAACGACAAAAAACATATGTGTTAGTTGGACACCTGGACGTGGACAGTATTTTCTATAGGAAGGAGAATGAGCTTTGCGACTGGCCGCTTAATGGTGCCACGGAACGTCAAAACGTCAACCACGCGGACCATGCCATCGACACCTGGATAAGTGTGCTCAATTCTTCCTAGGCGCCACTCATTTAGTGGTAGGTTGTCTTCCTTGACGGTTTCGCGTTGGGAGTTGCCACTTGTTCCTTTTGTGTAACTCCTTAAGGTATTCTTCTTTCCAACGCAAACAGAACTGCTGGTTTTGAGCCTTAAGACGCTGTCATCTGTTGATGATTGACCCTGCGTCCTCTCTGATTTCGGGCTCCTCAATGGAAATCAGCGGGCCGCCAACCAGGAAGTGACCTGGACTGAGGGCTAGCAGGTCAGTGGGATCTTCTGACATAGGCGAAATTGGCCGCGAGTTCAAGCACGCTTCTATTTTGGAGAGGAGGGTCGACAATTCTTCAAATGTGTATTTGCATGTCGACGTGGACTTGTAGAAAAGCGTCTTGAAACTTTTCACTCCCGCTTCCCACAAGCCACCCATGTGAGGTGCGCTTGGAGGATTGAAACGCCACTTTAGATGTTGTTGAGGATATGCGGCGATAATGCGGTTTCTCGTAGCGACCAGGAAATCATGGGACAGGGCTTTTGCGGCCCCTACAAACGTCTTTCCATTGTCAGAAACCATTTGCTGAGGGCACCCCCGCCTCGCCACGAAACGATTGAAAGCTGCAAGAAACTTTTCCTTCCACTCGACAGGAATTGATAGTCGTTTTGACTAGGGTCCGAAGTTTCGGGATCCAGTATTTGGATCGGATGAGTCGAATCACAAGTTGGTTTCCACCATGCATTGAGATCCGATGCGTGAACCGTAAAAGTAGACGTGTGAACCCGCTTGCGTAAGGGAGAATGATCGGGCGCTTTTCATCATAACTTAGGGTCTCGGATGTCCTCACACGACCGCACGCTCGGATGACCCCTTTTTGGTCCAGAAATGGATTTAAGTCATTGATGCAGCTCGACGGTGAAAATGGCTGCTTATTTAGCAAGCGCTGAAACTCTTTTGCGTACTCTGCGCGTTGAGTATGGATGATCATACGCTCTTGCGTCTCGGATAGTTCACGGCTACTGAGCTCGACTGGAAATTGAGTGTCAGATTTCTGACACCTCTTGAGAAAACGAAAAACATAGGCTGAGAAGCGGTCTACGATACTGGACTCCGGTGAAGACTTGGATACGTTGCACTTCACCGTGCGTTGCTCCAACTCCGTCTCGTGCGGAGATTCTGATGGGATTGGCCATTGGTCTTTTGCCAGTGTTAGCCAGTCTGGCCCTTGCCACCACAGATTGCTGCTAGCCAATTCTTGGGCTGAAACACCTCTGCTAGCCATATCAGCAGGGTTGTGCTCCGATCTGACGTGAGACCATGTTCCCTTGCTGACGGACTGTGTGATCTTAGTCACTCGGTTAGCTACAAATGTCGTCCATCTGCATGGTGGCTTGTTTAGCCACGCTAACACTATGGTGGAGTCTGTCCAATAAAAGCATTCGTAGCTATCAAGGGACAGTTGGGGAAGGAGAGACGAGGACAGTTCAGCGAGGAGAACCGCCCCGCACAATTCCAAACGTGGTAAGGACACGGTCTTCACCGGAGCAACTCTGGTCTTTGCCGAGAGTAGATGGACAGAGACCTGTTGTTCACTCTCTACACGGACGTAAATGGCTGCGTCGAAAGCGCGTTGGGATGCGTCACAAAAGCCGTGGAACTGCAAATTTACTCTGGGGTGATACTGCACCCATCTTGGTATACGAATTTCTTGGAGAGCAGGATAGCTCAGGAGAAATTCCTGCCATCTCTTCAGGAGGTCTGTTGGCAAAGAGCAAAGAGCCACTTTAGCTCTTGAAGCCAGATTTCTTGCATAAAGATCTTAGCTCGGACTATGAATGGAGCGAGCCATCCTGCTGGATCGAATAGTTTTGATATTTGGGATAGGACTTCCCTTTTTGTGTAAGAGGAACTTAAGGCTACCTCGGATGGTTTGAAAAGGAACTTATCACTATCCGCTTGCCATCGGATACCCAGAGTTTTTGCTGAGCTAGCGTCCTCCATTTCAAGAAAATCGGCACATAATAAATGCTCCTTAGGAATATCCACGAGGACTTGCTTCGCGTTGGAAGCCCATTTCCTCGAAGGAAACCCCGCACCCTCTAGAGCCGCACGAAGTTCCTTTATCGCTGTGATTGCACCTTGTATTGTGTGAGCGCCAGCAAGTACATCGTCAACATACATTGAATTGGATATGATGTCACTTGCCAGTGGGAATCGCTTTAGGACATCTCTCGCAAGTTCTTTTAGCACCCGAATGGCCAAGAATGGAGCACAATTTACCCCGAACGTAACGGTGGTAAGCTCATAATCACATAGCTCGCCATTTACGTTCCTGAAAAGGATCCTTTGGAATCTTGTGTGTGAAGGATCGAGGGTAATCTGCCGATACATTTTTGTGATGTCCGCATTAAAGACATATTGGAAGAACCGCCATTTGAGAATCTGAACCGTCAGGTCTGATTGGAGAACCGGTCCTGGATAGAGAATGTCGTTCAGACTCTTGCCATTTGAGGACGGGCAGGAGGCATTAAAGACTACCCGTAGCTTTGTAGTGGTGCTGTCCGGTTTTTGAACAGCATGATGGGGCAGATAGAAATTATCGGAATCGTTACTTGGAGCTACTTGTCGCATATGACCTAAGTCCAAGTACTCCTGGAGGACGCGATCATACTGCTCTTTCAAAGGAATGTTCTGTTTTAAACGACCTTCGTTTTTGAGGAATTGAGCTAACGCGATTGATCTTGAATGACCTAAGTTGATGCCTTCAGGATTTCGAAAAGGCAAAGATACCATATATCTGCCCTTTGGATCTTCTACCAGCTTGGCTGGAAGATCCTCCACCTCCCAAAACTTTGTTAGAAGTTTTTCTAAACGCTGCTCAGAGCTGACGTTTATCCTTGTCGCAAAGGAAGAAATTGAGGTGCGAGTCGAATCGGCTACAGGTCCAGTGAGAATCCATCCAAAGATGGTCTCTTGGCCAAGTAGTGATCCACAAATATTGGGAAGGGAGCCGCCTAGTAAAATGGACGGAAGGATATCTGCACCTAAAAGTACATCTATCTGCGAGCTCTTATGAAAAGAAGGGTCAGCCAGAGGAATATTTGGCAGGTCCTTTAGAAAATGTTGAGAAATTGGATACGAGGGTAAGGTGCCTGCCACATTTGGAAGAACAAAGGCCGTGGTTTCTATGTGTATTCTCGGCTTTGTTGCGGAGCCTATTTGGAAGTGGCATATCTTTTGAGGCCTTGCAGCTATTGCTTGGTTCAAGCCCGATACTTGCACTTGAACTGGCTTGAAAGGAAGCTTGATGATTCTGAACAAGCGTTCCGAGATGAACGTTGCTTCCGACCCAGAATCGATCAATGCACGTGCTTTATAGCTAGTGCCCAAATGGCATATATTTATAACAGCCGTGCCTAGCAGAACACCCTGTGTGCTTGCTGTGAAATAATTTTGGACATTAGAGGATGAAGTGGACTGTACTATTGGACTTGGATTTGGATTCGAGGGAACTGATGTAGAGGGCTCTGGAGGGGGGTGACCACGGTGCAGAAGTGTGTGGTGGCGCCCCTTGCACGTGAAGCAGTTATGCTGACTCGTGCAGTCTTTAATTTGATGCCCCCTAGCAAAACAGTTCATGCATAGCCTTTGCTGTTTTATGTAGTTAGCCCTATCATAAGCAGACATTTTTAGAAAGCGAGGACATTGACGCACGGAATGAGGTTCCTTTGAGCAAAGGTTGCATGTTCGCGTTTTGACGCTGACTTTTGCCTCAAAGGAATTAACCTTCTTGGAAGAGGTTTCTTTCCTTTCAGAGCTGGAAAGCAAAAACATGGAGGTGCCTGCACTCTCAATCGCTTCGAGCGATAGATGTCGCTCACTAAGGAATTTATTCATAACTGCCCACGTCGGAATTTCGCTTTTGCTGGGCAGAGATTGTTCCCACAGCGATAAGGTTATCTGAGGCAACTTGGAGGAGACTATGAACACCAGCACGCCGTCCACGAAGCGGTTATCAATGGGGACGTCGGAGTGTTCAAGGGCCGTTAGGCATCCTTGGACCGCACTCTGAAGATCTTTTAGAGCAGCTCCGGACTCCTTTTGGATAGGGGGGAAACTGAAAAGGATTTTCAGTTGGCCATTGACCAGCGTTCGCTTGTTCTCAAAACGCTCTTTGAGGGCGGTCCATGAGGACTCAAAACCCTCATTTGTGAGCGGAGCCTTCTCCACGATAGCTTTCGCTTCCCCGCGAGTCTTGTGGGTCAGGTGATAAAGTTTTTCCACCTGCGATAAATTTGGATTGTTCACGTAGATTGCAGTGAATAGGTCCCGGAAAGTGGGCCATTTCAGATAATCTCCGGAGAACACCTCTGTTTCAAGGGGTGGGAGCCTGCAACCTCGTTGCTGGAAATTCGGTACTGATACCGGAGCTGGGTTCGTCCCGTTCTCGATTCGCTCCTGCAGAGCGGACGCGCATCTTTCATACACTGCATAACAGTGATCGTATTTTGCGCTCATGGAGTGGATCGTCTCACCATCAGGTTCTGCCAGATTGAGAGCCTTGGTGCAGTTCTCACATTCCACTCGTACTTTGTCCCATAAGGTCTTTACCTCTTCCAGGCGAATCTTGAGAGTGAATAGCGAGACCTCTACGGAGGATGGAGCGCTGATTTTTGCCTCGAATTTACTGAGACGGTCTGATGCAGCTATAAAATCATCCAAAGCCATTTTTTTTGACTCGGAGATCTTCTGTGTGACGGTACGAGTGGTACGTGAAACAGGACTTTTTCGTCCTTTGGAATACCCGTGTTCCGAAACCGAAGGGGCTTCTTCTACGGAGGGCGATAGAGGTAATGAGCCTGGAACTGTGAGGAGATGCTCTGCCTCGCGATCACTTGACATAATAGTCCGGGTACACGCGGTGAATGAAGTAGAGGAACGATGGAATTATAGTGGAGAATTCTAATGGGGCCAGCAACAATATATAAGGTTTGCTTTGCCCACCCGAAATAAATCTTGAGTACAAAACAATAGTGGAATGGCGGAATGGAACACGTATAGATCGAATGGCTACTGTTCAGGGCAGCCGCTAACTTCCGCAGCGCACTGTGGAGAGCGCTCTGAAGAGCGCATCGCGCCGGACTCACTCACGTACGCTCTTGCACACGGCACTCAGGAGAGCCGCCCAGAGCTCGGGCGGCCACTAGCTTGAGCGGGGTTTGCAGTTCTGGCTCCCACCCCCGCTACGATCGTTCGACGTCTTTCGGACTACATGTATACGATGCCTACATATATGTATACATACATATACATAAACATTAGTGAACATATAACCGAAATAAACTTAAGAAAACGAACCGGAATTCCTGAACGCGCTGGTTTCATTTGCCTGGCTTGGGATTGGGAATACCTGGTGATCCGCCCCCTACAAACATTGGTCCTTCGAGCCGGATCTTCACCAACAAGGAGAAGCGCACCCCAGCAAGCATAGGCGGATCACTCTATCAGGGGAACCAAGATAAGTACCACGTACAAAACACCAGTGAAGTGCCGTGATCTTGTGTTTTTCCGTCCAATTCCAAACGGCATATTCTTGTCCGCATTTGTTGATATCCGCATACATATATATTGGCTGCATATTCTTGAGCCTATATACATATATATATGTATATGTACTAATCCGCACTTAAGCGTACCTACGTCCATATATATTTGACTGCATATTCTTGCCCGCATTTATCCATATCCGCACACACACGTATATACATACATATTGACTGCATATTCTTGCGTCTACATATGTACATATATGTACTAATCCGCAATTAAATGCACCTACATCCATATAGTATATCACAACTGCATATCCTTGCACATATCTATATATCCCAACCGCATATCCTTGCCCATCATATAGATATATAGATTTTTATCCGAAATATATACACATAAAACTGCATATTCTTGCCCATACATATTTCCACCTACAATATAAACCATCTATCCGAATCTTCACTTATTTTTTCCACACCCGCATACATATATATATTAGCTGCATATTCTTGCGTCTGTATATCCACACCTCCCCGCACCTATGTACATCCATACATACAAGCAGCAATAGCGGAGCCTGCTTTTGCTCGTTTTCGCGTTCGCCTCTCCACCGTAGCGCGCGTTGTTTTTGTTGGGAGAGCAGATTATCGGCGCCGCTCTTGCGCATAACGGAGCGCCAAACGACTCGCTACCCTGTATTTTTAGGGTGTATCGTTTTCGGTGGTGGCTTGTCCAGTGACGCGCTACCCTACTTTCGGCGGGTATATTGTTTTTGGGTGTCACTTGCCACCGACTCCCAATATTAGCGCCCGTTCGCCATAGTATACCCAAGCGCTTCCGACTTGCCAACAAGTCAATACCAAAGGATTTTTGGGTCCATTTTCCGTGTCCATCCACCCGACACTTCCGCTTCCGTTTCGTTGTTCTCAGCGGGTGAGGTCAGAACATGCCCACTGGTGACGAGGACAGCAAAAAACTTTTGCCAGGGCCCGCTACAGGTAGTAGGACACCACGCAGTGGTTCCGCCCCAGGCACACCTACCTCGGTGACTAAACCGATAAAGTTACCCGCTACGCCTAAGCCGAGTACGAGTTCCGCGGCAAAGAGCAAATCGGTCCTGTTCCCTTCGCCAGTCACGCTAAAGGTACCAGCTCTTCCACCTACCAGCCCCATCAGCTCTCGACACACTTCTCCAATGGCCCAAACAGCATTCATCTCCGCACGTGCGAAATTGGTAGCAGCCATCGGCAGGCTGACCAGTTTGAAAGACCGTTTTACCGCTTCCGGTACCAGCACGCCATCCCCCGCTATCGCTCAGGTCCGTAGAGACCGCTTACAGAGCATGTGGGCAAAGGTCGATTCTGAATTCGAGGCCTGTTCAATGGCGTCGGTTGACGAGGATCCTGGCACCCAACTAGAGATCCAAGCCATGTACGACTCGTGCTATGACGATTATGAACGGTGCCTAGACGACCTTACGGTCCAATCGGCCAGCCCAGTAGTCCGTCCTCCTGCACAGCCGGACTTCAATGGCGGCTGTCGACTGCCACCCTGTGACATCGAAGTTTTCACAGGGGATTACGTTCGCTGGCCCACTTTTCGGGACCTCTTCACAGCCATTTATATTAACAATCCTAGACTCTCACCCGTAGAAAAGCTGTACTACCTCGCCACTAAAACCAGTGGCGATCCGAAGGCCATCGTTGAGAAGTCCCCGCTGACCAACGATGGCTTCGAGACGGCATGGGATTCCCTTCGTGACCGATATGAGAACCGACGGCTCCTGGTGACTAACCAGATTCATCTTCTCCTCTCTTTGCTCATATCGGGTCCGATTCAAGTCGTGCTCTGAAAGAACTGCAAAGTACGATCCAGGGAGTTCTAACCGCACTCGCCCACTCCAAGTAATCCGTTCCGGTCCCAAGGGAGTCCTGTTCCTAGGAGGGTTCACTCGTTCGAGACAACAGTGAATCCGCAGAGGAGGACATGTGATCTCTGCTCCACAGAGAATCATCCAATCCGTGATTGTCCTCGCTTCCTCCACATGACCGTTGATGCTCGTTCCAGCTACATTAAACAGAAACAGCTATGCCTGAACTGCTTCGCACGAGGACATCAGATCCGAGAATGCCAAAGCGCCCACAACTGCGTCACTTGTGGGGAACGGCACCACACGCTGCTGCACCGTGGCAATCCAAGTTCCAACGAGCCGACTTCCACATTCGTACAACATCCGAGTTCTTCCGAATCCTTGTCCAACGTTCAGGCTTATTTCGCTTCCAGTACAAGTGCAGTCCTCCTGAGCACGGCTATGATTAATATTTGCCATCTGGGGGCCAATTTTCGCGCCCGCGCTTTGATCGACTCTGGCTCCGAGGCCACGTTCATTACAGAACGTCTAGTCAGCATGATCAAACTGCCATTCCAACCTATCCAGGCACAGGTCTCCAGCATTAATCATACTGTATCCGCTCAGTCAAAAAAGCTTTGCAATTTTTATATCCGCTCTCCGACTATGTCGGGGTTACAAATAAACGTTACAGCTTACGTTATTCCGGAGGTGGCAGCGAATATTCCCTCGCATCCGATCTCCCAAAATATGCTGAGAGATCTGCCTAGCCTTCCGTGGGCGGATCCTAAATTTTTCGAGAGCTCACCAATCGATGTCCTGATCGGAGCTGACCTTCTACCATCCGTACTGTCAAGCGGCTTACAGACGAACATATGTGGCTCTCTCCTCGGGCAGGAAACAGTTTTCGGTTGGGTGCTCTCTGGGCCAGTGTCTAATACGGCCGTTCAGAGAGCCCCCCAGGTTGTGTCCTTTTCGAGTCAAGTGTCTAGAGTACCTATCCAAAGGGTAAGAGATGCGGGCTCTCGAGGCGACAAAAGCAATCCTCTACCGGCCTTCTCCGCAGAATTGCTAGGACGCTCTCCAACGGTTGACCGACGGGATGACATCCGTAATAATCACTGTTTTGGCGATCACAACTCCGTGCCGAGTTCAAGCCCAAACCTCAACTCAGTTACATGTAACCACGTGACAATGTCCAGTGCTCAAGGTGGGCCTTTAACCCGTTACAACTCTCGTATTAATGCTTCGTCGACACCTTCATCTCATCCTAGATTTCCGCATCCAGCCTTGGGCCCACAGTCCCGCGCCGACCGTATCATTGAGAGCCGACGCGCTTGCGGTCTGAACTCCTACCGATGCCGAGTCTGCCCAGGAGTCCATCCGCTACGGACCTGCCACCACTTTCTACGGTTGAGCCCTGTGAAGAGGCTCCGAGCCGTACTTACAAATAAGTACTGCACAAACTGCCTGGCTCATCAGCATTCCGGCGGTGATTGTCGCAGTGGCGGGCTGTGCAGGGAGTGTGGCAAGAATCACCACACGCTACTTCACATACCCGCGTCTCGTCGTTCAGCCCGCTCAGCCTCAGCATCTTCGTCGCCATCTCCTGCGTCCCGAGCTGAACGCCGTCCTCGTACTCCCGCCAGCCAGCCTTTCGGAGGAAATGCAGCAGCGTCACCGTGGGTTTCAGCATCCCAGCATCCAGGGATAGCGCCGCCATCCGTAGACCCTCTTTTATTGAACAAAACCCTCAATTATACTTTGCAATCCTGCAAAGGGGGGGAGGATGTTCAGGGCAGCCGCTAACTTCCGCAGCGCACTGTGGAGAGCGCTCTGAAGAGCGCATCGCGCCGGACTCACTCACGTACGCTCTTGCACACGGCACTCAGGAGAGCCGCCCAGAGCTCGGGCGGCCACTAGCTTGAGCGGGGTTTGCAGTTCTGGCTCCCACCCCCGCTACGATCGTTCGACGTCTTTCGGACTACATGTATACGATGCCTACATATATACATACATATACATAAACATTAGTGAACATATAACCGAAATAAACTTAAGAAAACGAAGTGGAATTTCTGAACGCGCTGGTTTCATTTGCCTGGCTTGGGATTGGGAATACCTGGTGATCCGCCCCCTACAAACAGCTACCTTAGAGAATTTAGCAAAGCAATAAAACAAATATGTAAATATTAATTAATAATTAATTAATATTAATATTAATTATCACTATCGTATTGGAATTTTTGTTATATTACTTTTTTATTTTATTTGTCGGAGGAATGCTGGAATGGAATGCTCAGTAATGTTCAATTCACTACTTCAAAAAAATAATATGCATATATATAAATGTTGCAAAAAAATATTCGACGTGCCGAACCTTGTTAAAATAGCATATACCCGCTTTATGCTGGGTATCACACGCTAATGCACAAAGAGGAACACGCAACAATAGCTTCACTCATATGTTCGTACTGTCATATATGTTCATTTGTATGCAAGTATGGGCGTATATATGTATGTAGGTATGTGCTGCCGAATGCGTTGGGCGCGCTCGTTTTGGAATTCAGGAAATAAATAATTTGGATGTGTTCACATACATATATGCGAACTACCAGTTTTTATATTTTGGATATCACTTTTGTTTGTTAGTAGAGAACGACGCATGCAAACATTAACTACAGTATATGTATGTATATGGATATGTATGCAGGTAATACGGATTACACAAATAATGAACGTAAATTTAATTCCCTTTTTTTTCCGTTTGGGAAGGCTCTGTTCGTTGATGTAAACGGTGTGAATTTTTTTGGATAGGAAAAAAAACTGTGTGTACTTTGATTAAAGAAAAGCGAAAGAAAAAATCAAGGTATGAAAATATGTATGGATGTATGTATGTACCTATGTAGGTAGGGAAGCCCGTTTCGTACGGTCGCTGCGATCGGGTTCGATCTCTTGGTTCGAAGTTCGAGGTTCGATGCGATCGCTTTGGACGCACTATGTTCGAAGTTCGAGTGTAGACGCGGAGGGGAACAAATTGGAGAATTTATGTACATGCATATGTCATTGCACTTGCCAATTTTTGGAGATTCTCTTAGGTATATGCAAATGGAAAAAATGGCGCTCCTTCTTTCTCTCTTTGCCCTTTCTTCTTTTCAGTTGCACTTTTCTTTTAGAATTTCTCACACGATTCACACAGAGCCTTCACCCAACGATTTCGTTACTATAATCGAAATTTTAGGTACTTAGCTGGTAGTTTCTCAGGAACAAGCTGGGGCGAGCGGATGGGGGGATAGTATCCGTGATTTCCTTTTTCGACGAAAATCCAACCAGAGGTAATCCGGCTCGAAGGACCAAATGTTTGTAGTGGGAGTTCCTGCCAGTAGTTTTTGGTTGTGGTGGATATGTGGGGGTCGGCTTCTTGTGGTCTGGTACTTGGTGGTGATCGGTGTATGGGCCGACCAAACAGAACAATGTGCGTGCTTCGGTTTTCAGTTTATTTCTAAGACTAAAATTTATAAGAGCTTAACTCTAAGAGACCGCTTCGCCGCTCTGCAACATTGCCATGGAGCTTTCGGTTCGAAGTTGAATGTTGCTGTTGGTTGGAGGTTAAGGGGTCGCATGGAGCATGCTTTTCGGCATGAACATTCGATGTCCCGGTAACCCGGGACCCCAATAAGGCTGATAGCATATTGTTGAGCCATTTCGTAAAGAGATTTGCGGCAATTTGCCACTGTGGCCGAGTTCGAGGAAATCGCATAAAGTGATTTGATCGCAGCTTGGCTGTCGCTGTAAATGTTTACAGTTTTTGTTGTCAGTGAAACCTTAGTGACTTTTTCAAGGTGCTTCAGTGCTTCCCTGATCGCAATGACTTCCGCTTGGAATACACTACAGTGATCTGGGAGCCTGAATGAGTGCCTGATTTTGAGCTGTTCAGAGTAGATTCCTTCTCCGACCTTGTTGTCCAGCTTCGATCCATCTGTAAAGATGCTTATGGTCCTATCTGGGCCTGGTGGTCCTTCGAGCCATTCGTCTCTGCTAGGGATGATTATGTTGAAGGGGGTGTCTGTGTGTTCCCTTGGGACGCAGTAGCCCTTTTTCGTGGGGACGGTACTGCTGGTAACTATCGATGAGTGACCCATGAGCTGTGATGTCCATTGGTCGGAGTCTCTCAGACGTGTTGCTGGCATTTCTGCCCTTTTCTTTACCGCAAGCTCGAGGCTCTGGGGACCTAGGATGGAGTTTAGTGCATCATTTGGAGTAGTGTGTGCAGCTCCACTAATGCATAACTCCGTAGAGTAGAATTGGTCTTATTACTGCTTGATATAACCATTGGACTATGCTTGGGTTCATGTCCCACTTCAAGCCATAGCTTTTTTTCAAGTGAATAGGGCTATCGTAGCATTCTTCACTCTGTCTTTTATGTTAAGGATCCAGTTAAGCATCTTGTCAATTACTAACCCTAAGTAACTGGCACTGTCACTAAAGGAGAGCCTGCATTAATTTAATATTGGAGGGTTGAGGGGCGGAACCTTGTATTTGTTTGTGAATAACACGAGTTCCGTTTTTGAGGGATTTACTCCCATAAGGATTTACTCATAAGGTCACAGAGTGTTTGAGGATATTTCCCCGAGAAAATAATTGCGACGTCATCCGCGTATGCCACTACTTTACAGACCCTCCCTCTAGGTCACATAGAGTCTTATTGACTGCTATGTTCCATAGAAGGGGAGAGAGGACACCACCTTGCGGAGTGCCTCTGTTGCCAAAACCTAGACAGAGTGGACGTCAGCGCTTCCGTAATGGCACCTGGGACGACGTTGTTAAAGGCTCCCTCGATATCGAGAAAGGCTATTAGAGAGTATGCCTTGAGGTGTAGGGATTTCTCTATCACTGAGACTACTTCATGGAGTGCCGTTTCCGTGGATCTTCCTTTTCGGTAGGCATGTTGTGCTCCTGACAATATTTGAATGCTAATAATTGTCCTCAGATGTAGCCTGACAAGTGTCTCGAAAGTTTTGAGAAGAAAGGATGATAGGCTAATTGGTCTAAAGTCCTTTGGGGTCGAGTGCGAGGCTAAAGACTTTTTTCGCCTTGAACCATTCTTGTGGTATATATGTGGTATGTGGTATAATGACCTGGTCCGGACCTGGCGATTTAAACGGATTAACGCTGTTTACTGCCCAGCTTATGTTCCGTATGGTAAAAATATGGTCCATCGTGGCTGTTGGGATTACGCTGTGTATTTGCGCCGGCTTGATGGTTGTGCACCCAGAGAAGTAGGTTTTCGAGTAGTACGTGGAGCGACTCCTCACTGGAGTTGGTCCACGTTCCATTGTTTCTTTTAAGATACCCTACCGAGGGGATAGTTGTTGATCTTGCGAAGCCTTGCGGCTTCTGACGTCTCCTCTATCTTCGAGCAGAATTTTTGCAAAGAGGCCCTTTTTGCTTTCCGGGTTTCTTTTTGTATAGGGTGAAGACTGCCTTTGTAGTCTGCCCAATGTTTCTCACCTCTTTTGGCTCTGATGAAGAGAGTCCTGAAGCTCTTACGTAGGATGTTGATTTTTTTCGACCACCAGGCCGGTTTCTTTTTACCCCTTGTCTTGTGTGGCAGGCAAGCCGCCGTGAAGGCCTTGTTGCATGGATTCGTAAACCTGTTCACTTTATGATCTAAGTCGTCTTAAGTTTCTGGGCTCGTTGTTGCCTTGTTGGGGAGTAATTCCTCCATAGCTGAACTATATTTTACCCAGTTGGCTTTCCTGGGGTTAGTGTAGTCGGTGGGTTTTGGGCTCTCGAGGGATAAAATCGTCTTGATGTACCTATGGTCAGAGAAGGAATGGTCCTCTAAGACTCTCCAACTTTTCACTGTGTCTGAAAAATTGTGAGTCACTAGAGTGAGGTCAATAACCTCCTGTCGGTTTTTTATGATAAATGTGGGGGTCGTTACCCCGGTTACATATAATTAAGTTCGAGTTTCGGATAAAGCTAAAAAGTGACTCACCCCTTACATTTGTGTCCGTACTCCCCCATTGAGTGTGGTGAGCATTGGGTCGCAGCCTATTAGTAGGCTTGTGTTGGACCTCTCGCTGTCGCTGGCCAGCTTGCAGACGAGGTCGTTGGGAGGATCGCTTTCCTCATGGGCCATGTAGGACGACATCAGCCTCAGATGTGCCTGCTTTAGCTCTAGGCTTACCGCTGTGTTGTCGCCTTTACTAAAGTTATGGAGCAGAAAGATGTTTAGGTGCTTTCTTGCTAGAATGCAGGTACAAGTTTTACCTTCCATTTGGCGTACAATTAGCTTGTACTCTCTCGTCGCTAACCCACAGACCTTGTCTCTGACTATTCAAGGCTCCTGAATTAGGACGACGTCGGCTCCGCTGGCGTCCAAGCGGAGTATGAGGGCAGCAGATGCTGCTTTACAGTGGTGGAGATTTATTTGAAGGAGTCTCAGAGACATCTTCAAGAATCTCCACCACTGTAGTGTCGGCGTCTGAGTCGTCGGATACGTCCTTACGACATATCGACCTCGATCTCCGAGGCAACTTCCTGCACGACTATGTTGACGACAGGACGAGCCTCGGCCGAGGCTGTACATACATACGGGTTCACACCGGCGCTTTCCACCATGCAATCCTGTCTTGCTGTTAAGCTGGTCGGGCCAGGCCTTTGGGCCGCTGACTTCTCATGCGAGGGATCCCAATTGTCGTTTTGGGGAGTGCCAGTCTCAAATTTGTTATACCCGGTACTCGAAGAGTATAGGGGTACATTAGATTTGTGGGGATAACGGTTGTGTGTAACGCCCAGAAGGAAGCGTTTCCGACCCCATAAAGTATATATATTCTTGATCAGCATCAATAGCCGAGTCGATATAGCTATGTCTGTCTGTCCGTCCGTCCGTCCGTCCGTCTGTCCGTCTGTCCGTCTTCATTTGCGCCTATATCTCAGAGACCATTTAAGATAGAGCAACCAAGTTTTGTATCCAGTCTCCTGTGTGATCACACCACTCCAAATGTGTTGCAAAATTTCGCCCCGCCCTTTTCCGCCCGCACAAAGAACGAAAGTCTGTGGCGTACACAATGTTGAAGATACGAGAAAACTAAAAACGCAGAATCATAGAGAATGACCATTTCTATCACAGTGTTGAATCTGGATCAGATCGGATCATTATTATAGCTACTGTTGGAGTAGGTTAAGAGAGGATCGGGCGCCACAAAGAGTCGCTCCATCTTCGGGTGACCCGCAAGCCGATCTGACCCGACGGTGGGTCGCGCAAAGAGTGGGATGGGACGTGACTTCACTTGTCGAATTACGCCCAAAGCCACTGCATTCGCTCGTTTGTTCAATAAAACCCATTAAATTACAGAAAACCGCGTCTTTCTTATGTAGTTTGAGATTTGTTTGAAATTCTAAAAAATAGTAGATTTTTCATTGGCGCCCGAGCAGGGACATCGGTTTTTTGTGTTTGGAACTCGTTTCGCTCCGTAGTGGCTTAGGCTTCGCGTGTGAACAAATTTGAGAAGTTGCTGATTCGGACCTTGCCACAGACGTGCCCTTTTGGACCCTCGCCATCTTGGACGCTGCAGAATTCGACGTGCTGATGGATGCCAAAACAGGAAGATTACTTTCTCTAGATTCGCTAGAGAGCCTACAGGTATTCTGTGCCAAAAATTGAGCATCACCGGTTGAGTTTCGTTGTGTCGCTGTAAATTGCTTGCTCGTCCGACCAAAACGATCAACTAAACTTTAGTTACTAAAGTGACCCGCATATGTGCGTGTGTATGTGCTAACACAGTCATACACAGAGAACACAGCTCAATTTCTGGCACCTTCCTTATTTTATACCTTATTTGGCCAAATCAATGTACATAAAGTGAAAGTGTCGCAGTTATACGTGTGTACAAAATACATAAGTTCGGTAGAATTGTTCGAACATACCTACGCCATACATACATACATACGTATACTCATGCTGACCACCACTTAATGTGCATAACCAAAACGGCAACATATGTACATATTTAACATTTAAAACTTTATATAAACATATAAACCATATATAATATATGTACACATAAACGGTGGTCTATTTATTCCATTCTAATAATATTGGTCGTGTGTTTGTGCAATCGCAAAACGTCGCAGTGTCTTTCGGTTGTCCGCTTTTGACTTGAGACCGCTACGTACAATACGCGTACATATATACATACGTATATACGTACAGACATCGGCTTGCAATTGCACATACACGCAACGCTTGGTAAAGGTTCTTGGGCGCCAGCGGCTGATATTTCGTGCGGTCGTTAACCTTGCTCGCTCTGTGCTTGCATCGGTTAATATTAGTTTGTGTGTGCGTGCGCTCGCGCCAAATTTACCGCTTGTTCTCTTCTTCCCCGTTTTGGCATACCATACAGGTCAGGCTTGGGTCGAGCGCCTGTATTACTTTCGTCTTGTGCGTTCGCTCGCGCCAAATTCTCTCACCTACTCTTTGATCCCCCGCACCCCGCATTCTATCTCTGTTGCCCACAAAGTGGCAGCAGCGAGCATAGGGCTTGCTTACTTTCGGTCGCTTGGACCACTTTCGTTTGTTTGTTCACATATTGCGCCAGGGCGTGTGTGTGTCTGGGTAAGCAAGCTTGGCGTTTCTCGGTACATAGCTGCAGTGCTTGTGCGAGGGTAGCTTGAAAAGTTTGGCGAACTTTGGGTACGGTATTGAAGGTAGTTCCTTTTTCTCATTTCAATTATGTCTGAGTCCGATAGGCCAACTGTAGAACGGCCAACAGCTGAACGGTCAACAGTCCCTAAAACCAATACGAAGTTGGCATTGTGTCAGCAAAGGTTTGACAAAGTCAGTGCTGACATTGCGCGCGTGCAAACAGCCTTTAGATTGAAGCAAATTTCGTCGGACAAAACCGAATTAGCTTGTCGCCTAGAGCTTTTAGAGGGTTATATCGATAAGGCTATGAACCTACAGGCAGAGCTGGACATTTTGAGTCCAACCAATGAAAGTAGAGGACCTTTGGAGGATCTTTGTGTCGTCACTAAAGCATTGTTTATGAATGCAATCAAACCAAGATCCGACACACATATGCAGCATGACTGCTCAGTAAATCCACGTTTCGACACACACATGCAGCATGACTGCTCACTGAATTCGAGCCAGCGATCGCAGCTGCCGAAAATGCGTTTGCCGAAGTTTAGTGGCAAACACTCGGAATATAAAAACTTCATGTGCCTGTTCCAAAGCCTTATTGAGACGACGATGCTTCTTTGACGAACGTAGAAAAGTTTAATCATCTCGTATCGTGGTTTGTCAGATGAAGCATTAGGTGTAGTAAAACCATTTCAAATGACAGACTGTAATTATCCTAAGGCCCTTGCCAGTCTGAAGTCAGTGTACGACAATAAATGTCTGATATTCTTCGATACTGTTGCTCAACTATTCGATTTGCCAACCATGACCAAGCCATCTGCATCGAGTTTAAGATCGATGATAGACACGGTGTCTGCGATATATTCATCGCTGTCGTCTGTAGGTGACGACAAAGATATTGCGAATGCAATTATCATTCACATGGTCATGGCAAAGGTCGACCATGTGACCAAATCTCGTTTTGAGGAGCAGCTTGACTACGATAAGCTGCCTTCTTGGGAAGACTGTGCCAAACAGCTGAATAGAAGGTATCAGTACCTGGCAGCAGAAGAGTCAACTCGTGACAAGTCAAGGGTGCGTAACGAGGTGAGGAAGCCTCAACGGAAATCGTCCTTTGCCTGAATGCTAATGCAGGTCAAAAGTCGTCGTCTGCATGCACCTATTGCAGGTCTGCAGACCACAGTATATATTCTTGTCCGTCGTTTAGTGCCATTTCCGTCATGCAACGTTTTGAGTATGCTAAAACTCAAAAACTGTGTCTCAATTGTTTGACCACGGGACATACAGTATCGAGTTGCAAGGCGGCGAAGTGTCGAGTGTGCTCAAAGCCTCACTATTCGCTTCTTCATCGGTACACTGCATCAGTGCAAGGTGAAGCAGCGGCACTTCAAGCCTCAACTTCGGAGGCATACGTAGGTCACGTGCTCAATGCGGATCAAGTCGTTCTGGCTACTGCGATCGTAAACATCAAAGATAGATTCGGACAGTTGCATCCAGCAAGAGCTTTGCTCGATAGTGGCTCTCAAATAAATTTGATGTCTGAGAGCCTAGCACAGAGGCTTCGCCTTAAACGTGAGCCAGCTTCCCTTGCTATCGCTATGGTGGGTGGTGCAACCACCGATAGTAAAACGAAGGGTGCATCGATACATTCTCGTGTGAATTCCACACACATTTTCCGCTGAGTGTTGGGTACTAAAGTCAATTTCCACATCTCAGCCTGGGCAATCACTTTCCACATCGAGCTGGAAAATCCCAAAAAATATTCAATTGGCAGATCCCGAATTCCATAGGCCGGCTAAGGTGGATGTTCTCTTGGGAGCTGAAATGTTTTACGGGCTATTGTGCGTTGGGCAAATTAAATTACATTCCGAGCTGCCCATTATGCAAAAGACATTGCTCGGTTGGATTGTTGCAGGCAAATGTACTGGACAGGCGGCTCGGCAACAGTGTAATGAGAGTTCGGTAGCTCAAGTGTATAGTTGTTCTCTCGACTCATTAGTAAACCGTTTTTGGGAATTGGATCAATGTCCAATTGAGTCGAAGGCTGTCCGCCAAACGGCTGAACAACAGGCCTGTGAGTTGTACTTCGCAACGACGGTACAACGATTGTCTTCCGGTCGCTTTCAAGTCAAACTTCCATTTAAGACCGACCCTAAAGTTCTTGGCCGTAACTGCGACATTCGAATGACATTTAGCAGGCAGATAAATGTTTCTGAGGAAGACAGAGACTTCCAACTTGTCTTGTGGAGAGAAAACCCTTCACAAAACATACAGGCATACAGGTTGAATACTGTTACATACGGTACAGCGTCAGCACCCTTTTTGGCTGTACGTTGTTTGTTCGAATTGGCAAATAGTTTTGCACAATCACATCCCATTGGTGCGGAAGTGATTCGCAATTGTTTTTATGTCGACGATATGCTGGCAGGTGCAGACAGTTTAAAAGAACTGGACACAATTTGCAGCCAGGCTCGGGATATTTTGAATTCAGGAGGATTCCCATTGGCCAAGTGGGCTTCCAATTGCCCGACTCAATCTGGAAAGAATGAGGAAATCAGCATTAAGATTGATGAGCAAAGCTCAGTCAAAACGCTTGGAATGCGCTGGGCACCTCAAGATGATGTATTTAAGTACCATCTGGACGTGGATAGTTTTGCCTCCCTGAAACCAACAAAACGCAATATATTGTCGATAGCCTCTCGTTTGTTTGACCCTCTTGGTTTGTTGTGTCCAATTGTCACTAAGGCAAAAATGCTATTGCAGGACTTATGGAGGCTAAAGGTAGATTGGGATGAGGCTATTCCTATGAGTCTACACACTGCGTGGAATAAGTTCACCACTACCTTGCGGGATTTGCACAAAATTTCAATCCCTCGCTACGTATGTTTGACGCTGTACAAAGGGGTTCAAATTCACGGCTTTGCTGACGCATCCAGTCACGCCTACGGTTGCTGTATATACGTACGAACGTGCAACGACGAAGACGTTCGCGTGTCATTGCTCACGGCAAAGTCGAGGGTAGCTCCGCTGAGCGTAAAAACAATACCCCGGTTAGAGCTTTGTGCAGCACTACTACTGGCCAAACTCTGGCAACAAGTGTCGACCACAATGACCAAATTCACGATAGAAAGCGTAAATTTCTGGTCAGATTCGCAGGTCACGCTATATTGGTTGCAGCGTGATTCGGGTACGTTGGGTACATTCGTCGCGAATCGGGTCGCAGAATGCCAAGAATTGTCAACTGGAGTCGTATGGCGTCACGTTCCAACGGATGCTAATCCAGCAGACTTGGTTTCAAGGGGAACAGATGTTGACGACATTGTGAGCTCCTTGTGGTTCAATGGGCCAAGCTTTTAATGGCAGAAAAAGATCGATGGCCTCAACTTCATCAGTTCGAGATAGCGTCAGAAGTGAAAACTTCTGAAGATAAGAAAAGTGCAGTGGTATGTGCGCTTGGGGTAGCTGATGCTGAATCTAATTGCATTGTGCAATTAATCAACCGGCAATCGAGGTTTTCTAAGTTGGTCCGCATAATGGCCTACGTGCTTCGATTCTGTTTCAAGCAGCTTAGAGGTGATTCGCATCTTGTATCTGCGGCAGAAAGGAACATTGCGTTTTTAAAGCTGATCGCAGTCGTACAAAGCACAACATACAGCGCTGAGTATAGGTTGTTGGAAAAATCGGCAGCATTAGCTCCGATGCTGCAGTCGTTGAATCTATTTGTCCACGAGTTTGATGAAAATGGCATCAAATTTAAGTTAATTCGAGTAGGAGGGCGCTTGCTACACGGCCCTATCGCATACGACGCCAAATTCCCTCTGTTGCTACCAAAGGGATCTGAATTGGTCAGCCTTTTGGTCAGGCATTTGCACCTTAGGCACTACCATGCTGGTGCAAAGGTTCTTGTGGGATTGCTGAGGTAGCAAGTTTGGGTGATCAATGCCCGAAGCGTGTGTACAGCGCATGTTAGAAGATGCGTACACTGTTTTCGCTACAAGCCAAAGTTGTTGGGGCAAATAATGGGAAATTTGCCAGCTGACCGCCTTCGTGAGGGTCGGCCGTTCAGAGTATCTGGCGTAGATTTCTGTGGGCCATTCTACGTAAGCTATAGAATCAGAGGTAGACCACCCGTTAAAATGTACGTTGCCGTTTTTGTTTGTTTCGCCTCAAAGGCAGTCCACCTAGAACTTGTCTCAGACCTTTCAACTGACGCTTTTCTAAATGTATTTAAAAGGTTCGTTGGGAGACGGGGACTGCCGGAGAAGATGGTCAGCGACAACGCGACGAATTTCTTGGGAGCGAGCAACGTGCTGAGGGAGCTCCAAGCGGCATTCACCCGGAGCAAGGAGAGCCTGCAGGACTACGCAGCGGAGAGAGCCGTGACCTGGAGCTTCATCCCTCCGAGAGCACCGCACTTCGGCGGGCTGTGGGAAGCAGCAGTCAAGGCGGCCAAGCACAGGCTGGTGCGAGGGGCAGGCGACGCCAACCTCACGCCGGACGAGTTGAGCACGCACCTCGTGGAGGTAGAAGCGTTGCTCAACTCCAGGCCCCTCGTGGCGGACACCAGCGATCCGAACGACGGGGAGGCCATCACACCAGGGCACTTGCTCATCGGCCAACCTCTGCTGGGCCTGCCGCACGGATCCATGCCCGGAGAGCCCAACAACAAGCCCGCACCCGGATACTTGAAGCGGTGGCGACTGTTGTTGGAGCTCAAACTGCGCTTCTGGCGCAAGTGGTCCAGCGACTACCTCCTCAGCCTGCAGCAGCGAGCCCAGTGGAGCAGAGGCGAGGCCAATCTGGCCGAAGGGACGGTCGTGCTGGTGCACGACGACAACACCCCCCCGCAACGATGGACAACGGGGCGCGTAACGCGCGCAATAGCTGGAGAGGACGGCAAGGTGCGGGTGGCCGAAGTACGAACGCCAGCCGGCGTTATTAAACGGCCAGTCCACAAGCTGGCACCACTTCCAACGTGCTGAAGACCGGAGCTCTTCAGCGGGGCCGGAATGTTGGAGTAGGTTAAGAGAGGATCGGGCGCCACAAAGAGTCGCTCCATCTTCGGGTGACCCGCAAGCCGATCTGACCCGACGGTGGGTCGCGCAAAGAGTGGGATGGGACGTGACTTCACTTGTCGAATTACGCCCAAAGCCACTGCATTCGCTCGTTTGTTCAATAAAACCCATTAAATTACAGAAAACCGCGTCTTTCTTATGTAGTTTGAGATTTGTTTGAAATTCTAAAAAATAGTAGATTTTTCAGCTACAATGAAGAAAACCATTTCGAAAGTCATCATTCCCTCTCGCTCTCTCACACACGCGACCCCATCTGCTTTGCCCATTCGTATTTTTTGACGCCTAGTTCTCAGAGACTATAAGGGCTAGAGCAACCAAACTTTCTATCCGAGCTCCTGTGATACCGAACCAGCACGAGTTTGTTTTAAAATTTTGCCACGCCCCCTTCCGCCCCCACAAAAAACGCAAATCTGTGGAATCCACAATTTTTAAGATAAATGAAAATCAAAAACGCAGAATCATAAAAAATTACCATATCTACCAGATTACCGAATCTGGATCAGATCGGATCAATATTATGGCCAGAAGAAACAAATTAAATTTCAGTGGCTACGCAACGCCTGCCAAGCGCTGACTCATTCCCTCTCTCTCTGTCCTAAACACTTGTACGTCTCAAATATGTAGTTATACATGTCATGTAGAAATGTAGGCGCAGATATACAAAGCATATGTAAACAAAAATGGAAACATGTATAAAAATTCCAAAAAATTTATTTTCGTCCCTTTTGAGAACATATAATAAATTTCATAAATCGTAGGCTCATAAATGTATGTATGTATATACTGACTGAGTACCGGGTATAAGGTAGAGCCGCGGCATTTGCCGCTGCTCACAACGTTCCCTCTCGTTTTTTTGTGTTTTTTTGTTTTGTTTTGTTTGTTTTTCCATAATAGCATTCCACGAGGTACAGAGAGGTGAAACGGTCAGTCCGGGCTGAGATCAACGTTGCCCGGGTAAGGCATCATTAGAACTCTAGATCTCTCCGTTAACGACTGAGCTAGTTTTTGAACCGGGTCTCCAGCCAGGCTGACTCTTGGCACGGGTTGAATGACACCATAGTCCAGCCCGGTGTGAGGTGAGTGTGGAGGTTGGGATGTGGGTAGGTGGTGTGTGGGGAAATGGGAGTGTGTGAGCTTCTTATACGAGGCTGTACCACAAGAGCATCGTCTGTGTTGCTGCTTCACGAATACCCGCTGGCTGTCCGGGACTGCTTATTTTCGGTACTCTCCCTAAGGATGCCCGCTTATTCGCATCTTACCTACCTACTGAGGTAAGCCTTTCGCTATCCGCAACCTGCGACCCGTCCGGGGCCCTCAGCTAGGCCCCCTCTGAGCCACCTCACGCGCTCATCAGACCAGATGAATTGTGTTAAGCTAATAAGCTTCTTTAAAGCTTTTCAGTCAGTTTTAAATAATGAGTAGAGCGGTTTCCATGTAATATACATACATACATATGTAAAAAAGTATTGTTATATGCAAAGCTGCAAACCCCTGAAAAAACGGCCAGGGTTCGGTTCGGGTTCCGAACCCTATGTTGAAAATTCGCAGAGGTTCCATAACCGGGTTTTGAATATTTTGGAACCTCGGGTTCGGTTCCAAACCCGGGTTCGTATAGTAAAATAAATGAAAAGATAAAGAGCATCCATATTTTATACAATTAAATCATTTTATTTTACTGCATTCGTTGCATTTTAAAGGTATTTAAATTTAACTCAATTCAAACCATATAGAAAGAAATAAAAATAATTATAAAAATGTTTAATAATATAAAAAAAAATAATAATATATCATTTTTTTTACTGCATTCCTTGCATTTCAAAGGTATTTAACTTAGTTCAAACCATGTTTTAATTTAAGTTTATTAGCATAATATCCTCCAGGAGGTTTTCATCAATTGATGCCCTTTTATCCGACAACACAAATTTGAGGGAGGAAAATGCTCTCTCTACAGAAGTTTGAGTTGCCGGAACCGCCAAAACAACCATTGCTACTTTTTTCAAATCTGTTTGGCTGTAATTTTCCCAAAACTTTAAATCGTCTGCATGGGGATGCATTCGAGGAATTTCTTCAAAAGATTTACTGAATGTAGAAACGAATTTTTTCGTTGTGGCTTGGTTTCCCACAATGCTTTTCATAAAAACAATACAAAACAAAACAGATCCAGAAACAAGCATGCAGAAAATGAGAGCCATGAGCCATGAGCCGAACATGACGACATCAGATCCGGCACATATTTCATATTTATATTTTCTTGGACCGAACCCTTAAATAAAGACGGAACCGATTCGGTTCACGGTTCCGAGACATTTCTTGGGTTCGGTCACTAACCATACAATATATTGTATGGTTAGTGGTTCGGTTCAGGGTTCGGTTCGACATAGCAAGGAACCCGCAGAGAACCGGTTCCACGGGGTTCGGTTCCGGACCGGTTTGCAGCTCTGGTTATATGTGGTAGTGGATATATTTTTATATATATGAAAGAAAAATTCGGATAGTTATGTTGAATGGCTCAAGACTAATTTCAAGGTCTGATGGCTAATATCATATCATATTGGGAAGGGCTTACTGCCAGTGGAGTCCGCGGTCAAGAGTCCAGATTGATAGAATGCCCGACTGGATGCTTCTTGGGCAAGACGATTAGATGACAGCAAAGCTGCCGTTTTATAAGAGTCAAGTGGAATCTTATTCCAAAGGTAATTTAGCTTTTCTTAAAATAGTTTTTAAATTCATTTACACTCTACATTAATGACCTGACTTCGGTATTAACACACTCTCGAGTACTTATGTATGCGGATGATATTAAGCTGTGTCCAGTAAAAGGATAGTTCATTTCAATCCACGCTGCAATCCAATCTTGATAGCTTTAAGTAATGGTTTTGTGCAAATTTGTTAAACCCTAACGCTTCCAAATGTAAAGTAATGGCTTTTCATCGCTCCAGCGCCTTTCTGGCTCCTTACACCCTTTGTGCTGTTTCTCTTGAGAGAATTTCCAGTGTTGATGACCATGGTGTTGTATGAGATTCCAAGTTAAGGTTTTCTAAAGACATTTCTACCATGGTACATAAGGCCAAGGGAGTGCTTAGGGAGAACTAGGATGCAGGTGTGAGATTGACATCTTACTTTAGTAGACTGCTCTTCATAAGCCTTCCCTCCTAAGTTAATCGTTGGTGTGATTTTTGTTCACATTTTGATCAGAGGAGACGTAGATAGCCCTGACTTATTAAGGAGCATAGACTTCACGATTCGTATTAGAAATACTAAAAATTACACCTCGTTGTTTTTAGATGGAATTATTCCTTGCATGAACCGTTTAGAGTCTTATGCTCAGATTATAAGTCATATCTACTACTAATTCCCTTCCTTTTCTTAAATTGCGAATACTCACATACTTTCTCAGAATTGAAATTCTAATTGTTAAGGAACCAGACGATATTATATAGTTATAGTTAAGTCCATCGCTAAGCGGGGAAGCGAGTGCGAAAAAGGGAAGAGAAAAGAAAGAAACGGCAGTTTTCAGTACCAAAAAGACAGTGAAGCGAACTTCTAAAATCGAATCGAGTGCATTATCCTAGAACATTATTTGTTCCATCGAGCCGGATTCTCGTAAAGTTTTTTTGTGCTTTGGTAATTGCTTATTGGTAATTGTTTACACTGGAACAACTAAGGGCATTGGTAAAAGTACATGGCAGACTCAAGGCCGGTATCACACGCGCATTGGCTTGAGCTGAACTAAAAGAACCTACTACAATGGAAGATGTCACCTCACGGATAGAGATGCTCCAATCGGTTTGGAAAGAGTTCAAACAACTTGTAGATTCCACAGCCCATTTCGACCATGTGAATGGGTATGTAGATCCAGAGGAAGATAATGCACTCTACGAGAAGAAGTATCCAAGGGCACATGCAATGCTTTTGGAGAAAAAAGGGGTGTTACAAGCAACTAAAACTACAGCTACAACGATTAACGGGGATGGTAGCAATGCGCTTCATCTACACAACGACGCAATACTTAGTCTGCTACAACAACAACGGCTATTTCAGCAGTTGGCTGCAAACCAGAACGCAGACGGCGAGTTCGGCGAGTATAGAAGCGCGGCGAATTCGAATTTTGCAGCTGGTACGGCCACAATAGTGCAAAGCGAATTACCTAAAATCCAAATCAAACGGTTCGGCAACTACACAGGGTCTCAAAACTACTAAAAATGATGCGGCGATTTCACGTAAGGTCTCCGACCGAGCAAAATAAATTTTTTGTGGTCTGGATGCTGTAAATCAAACGGGACGCGACTGTTGGATTATATATCTGGCACTGAAAAACCTTGACGACGACACGCGGCACACGCAGGCACACGCAGGTGGATTGAACGCAGTATAGACAAAGACTCACCCACTCTCGACGACTTTTTCAAGTTTTTGGATGATCGCTGCCAGCAATTGGAATCAAGCAGAGGAGAACCGACGTCTGAAGCAAAAACAGTAACTCAAGGGGAAAAGCTAAAGAGATTCACACATTCGATGGTTGTAGTTAAAGGCAGCAACTGCACCAAATGCCATTCGACAGAATATATTCTGTGCACAATTTTTGGATATGACAGGTATGCAAAGGCGAATTTTTGTAAAAGAGAAACATCTATGCTACAATTGTTTGAAACTTGATCATTTGAGCAACAAGTTTAAATCGAAATACACATGTAAACAGTGTATTGGTAGGTCATCACCACTCACTACTCAAATACAAGGTACTACATCGGGTACCATCGGAACCCTGGCTAAAACAGAATGATAGCAATTCGAACGCTCATCATATCACTGCGGTGACTTCAAGTCACATTGCCCAAGCAGATGGCACACCATCGATTGTATGTGCGCAGGGCACTGCAAAATCTTTTCAAGCTAAAGGATTAAACAGAAGCACATTACCACGGCCATGGTTTATGTCAAAAACGCAAATGGGGACTACATTACATGTCGCTTCTTATTTATTACTGGCTCAGAACTCTCGTATGTATCGGAACGTTAGCATGTTAGCACGTTGACAATCACGAATTCTGGTTTCGGGAATATCTTCAGCTGAAACCACAAGGGGATTAAGTACACTTCATATTAAGTCACGAATTTCTGAGTATCAATTGACTGTATACGCCCATGTACTTGGCAGAATCTCTTCATCATTGGGAATGCAAAATATTAATGCATCGGCACTTTATGTATGTAGTGATCTTCAATTGGCTGACGCACACTACTACACAAACGCACTAACTGATATACTATTGGGTAGCGAACACGTACATATGGTCTACATTAACAGGAGGGCAGATGTGTGACAGCACGGGCAATCTTATCGCCATTTCATCGGTTTTCTGATGAATTATTACGTCAACCATGATACCCCAAACAAGTAACGCAACTGCATTAACAATCACATTGAATATAGATGCTGCTCTCTAGAAGTTTTGGGAGCTGGAGACCGTCGACTGCACGGCCAAATTTGAGCCCGAAGATGAACAGGTCGAGAAACACTTTCTCAACACACACACTCGAGATGAAAAAGGAAAGTATATCGTGGAGCTTCCATTCAACACTACACACCCTGAATTTGGAGACACTCTACAAGAAGCTCTCAATCTTTTGGGACACATGCGATAACTACCAACGGAAGAAATCACCTCTCTGCATTATTTCTATATGCCACATATAGATATATATATATGGGTAAAAAACTCCGAGAAGTTTGTCGACGGGTCATTTCGCGACGCCAATGGTAAGGCCTTGAACGATACTCTTTTTATTGGGCCAAGCATCGAACGCGATCTGTTTGGTATATGCTTGCGCTTCAGAATACAAAACTTCGTATTCTCAGCGTATATTGTGAAAATGTTATGACAAATATGGGTCAGCCATAAGCATCGAGTCTTTCAGCGAATAGTATGGAGAGAAGATCCAAACGAGAAAATCAAGCAGTTTCAACTCTGTACCGTCACCTACGAAACCTCATGTGCAACATATCAAGCGACTCTGGTGTTGTAATTAATTAATTAATTAATTTTTAATATTTGCTATTGATGGCTGATTTACAACAAAATAATCATCAGCATTAAGGTTAATAAGGTTAATATCTAATAAACTTAACATTTCGGAACTATAGTTGCTATCTTCAAAATCCGTTCGTGATCACAGATGTCTCAGCGATGCAAGAAGTGGATACGACGAGGCTCCCAGTATGTTAAAAAGGTCATCATTGCGTCGAACACGAGAAATTTTGCTTGTATTAGTGTATCTGAACCTTTTGTAGTCCTTATTTTTACATTCCTGTGCTTCTTCATAGAGCTCTCCAGTTGGTAAGCACTGATACTCTATTAAATCCTTTCTATGTGCCAAAATCCTATGTACCGTGGGTAAACTTTTCTGAGGATACAAATCACTCAAAAGCAGCTCTATTTTTGATGCGTGTTCGGAATATTGTGCACCATTTATCATTTCTTCGCAGTTTAAGTTTTAATCCATTATTACGTTTTTATATACTAATTTCGTGAACTATACTATTAACTCGTAAAATTTCTTATAGTGTTTCCTCTTATGAAGCTAAGAAATAACTGTCGCTATCAAATGAAATATTTGCACAACGAGTATATACTATATAATTTAAGTTAGCTAGGTAAGAAAGCAAAATTGGTATAACCCTTTCATAATTAGTTAGATAAAAAAACAAAATAATCATAAAATATTTACATTCAAAATAGGTAAAGGAGGAAATAAAAAAATTTGTATGCGCTCTTCTTCTTCTTTATACCTGCCGCGTATTTTTACGCGAGGTATCCCTAGTTTTTTGGCTTACGTTTCCAAAATAATATTATATTGGTCAATTTAGACTATATATGTACATATGAAAGTTATATATTATAGCTATCACGTCTATTTGGTGCAGCGTTGACTCTTTGATATACTTTTTAGTAATATATTACGATAGTTTCAAAAATACTGTCGGGTTTCGCAGCCCAGTATTGGGCGTAGACAGAGAATATAGCCAGCGGTGCAGCAGTAAAGTAAATCTCTATTATCATTGTTCATTGTTTGCACTGCACACTGTACCACATTTTTATTTACACGGCCTATGCAGCCGTTTTCTCACGTCTTTTTTATTTCATTCTTTCTTCCGACTTCTATATCACTCTCTCGATCTTTCGTCTTCGCTATTTCTCTCTCCTTTGGACCTCTGGATCGCACTCGTTTGCAGTAGGGCACGGGTATTTTGGTCCGCCTTCCCTCAAACAGTCTGGATATCGTCGCGCTGGTTACCACCTCAGCACCTACCCTCTCCCTACTTCCTCCGAAACCCCTACGAGCTAAGTAGCGGCTACAATGTAGAGACCACCAACAACCAACTCACACCAACAACTCACATCCGCTCCAATTGCAACAGTGTAGACAACACCCAACGTCAGCTGATTCTCGGCCACTCGGAAATATAGACTCAGCATATTGTAAACCATATCTTACCCAAAAGCTAGAATAAAGAATTAGAATACAGTTTTAAAACCAAACCATACGGACCATACATTAGGGCACGGGCAATTCAGCCCGCCTGCCTTTGCAGCGTATGGACTCTTCAACCGGCACCGTCCTAATTTTACATCGCAAATCATGCTTTCGATATCCTATTGCTATTGCCAATAAACCAATAAACCGCTGCAGAAAAGGCTCGGTAGTTCAAGAAATACCAAAATTTAGTTAATTTTTTAAAAGTTTCTAAATTTATAAGTATTTCAGTTATATTTAATTTATACAACAAAACACAAGATTGGACATACTTTTCAGATAAAGTAAAAAGATCGAAGATCGGTTGTTTACATCTCCCAGCAGTCAGTTTGAAAGTGGAGAATTTTCGTAAAAATTATCATTCATGCGTCCTTACGAATTTTTCAACTGTGAGGAGCTCTAGCACCCATAATTATTAACCTATTTAAAAAATCGTTTGGTTAAATAATCTTTGAAGTATTCTCTATCGATTACAAATTAATTTGTTATTGTTCCCGTCTACCGACACCGAGGCTTGGACAACGGCAATGAAAGTCGCGGGTGTTAGTTTAAACATTTATTTCACGCACGACTGGCACGATACAACATGAAATATTACTTAAATCGTAGCTCGCAACTTCTCGATTATTAAGTTGATCTGTCTCTCGATTCTCTTCCTTCCAATAGCATAGAGCTATGCCAAGCCCGAAAGCAAGGACTGGATTGAGACGGCCCATGGTGGCCTGCTTGACCTCTTTGATGTAGCTCAGATTCTCTTCACTGAGATGGTGCAGGGAAGGTAGGCCTAGAACCCTCTGGTGCCCTGTGATGTTCAGGGCGGGCACCGATGCTATGCCCGGAAGTCGCTGTTGGATGACCAACTGCGTCCCGGAGGTTGTGATCAATGTGTCCGAGTCACAGCTGATCGTGGCTGGCCTGTTCTTGATGATGACCATCCAATCGTCAACGAGGGTGATGGGCTCCAGGTGGCTTGGTTGAGAGAGGCAATGAGTGGTGCCGCCAGAGTGTAGGCCTTGCGCACAGGATCCCCTCACCTCCTTTTTGCATAAGGTGGTCATGGTTGTGGAGACGCAAGCTGTGAGCGCCCACACCTGGTTGCCGCATTCAGCAACGATGTTGTCTGCCAATTGAAGTATCTCTCCGTTGTGCTCAACCGGGAATACCGTGACCTTCTTAGAAGGTAAACTAACTCTAGGATACTCAACTATAAAATGAATTACATTAATGATTGAAGAATTTTTATTCTGGATACTTCTAACAAATTCGATATCGGGACCCCTGTGAATTGGTCAGCGAGAACAGATTCTATGTCAGCATGGTCTAAAATGGATGGGCTCACTATATTGGCCTTTGCCAGGGTGATCGTGAGCATAAGGTTTCCTAACTCTGTTATAAGAATTCTATTTCTGGCTAGTAATGTCTCATAAAGGTGCTCTGAATTTTTAATTTCTTTTTTTCCTTTACTGAGGATCTTATTTACGGTGCGAGTGAGGGAATTTAACTGATTTTGAACTTTTGTGTTAATCAAAATTTGTCTTTTACTTGCTTGCACTAGCTGAGCTTCAGTGAACTTAATGTTTTCTAAATCGGACGCATCTGGCGTCCCGGCCACGACCTTAAGGGCCGTCCCTAGGAAGTCTAGGCTCCTAGCCAGTCGGTGGTGAACAGCGATATCGGACAACATGTCTCTAATGTGGTTGCAGTCGGCCTTTAGTAGCTGTCTCATGTGGGATCTTGGGAAAAGGTCTGTCATTTTTGCAGTCTCGTCAGCAAGGCGACCGTATTCGGTCAAGTTTGCCGTATGCTTGACGTAGTCAAGACCGTCCCAAACCAGTACAGTTCCGTCCGTAATTGGTATGTAATTTGAGTGGGAGTAATCGGAGACGCGCGCCGATACTATTTTAAGTAGATGAAGTACCCAGACAATCCTGTGGATAAAAATACGTGAAAAAATATAAAAAGAAAAACTAAAAAAATACCGCCACCAAGGTGTGTTTCTTAACCTAGTCGGTGTAGTTACCTAAGGTTGTCCTTAGACTTGGAAAATATAATTTCGTCATCAACATAGACGCAACATGTTTTACCGATCTGTTCGCGCAAAACATCATCAATTGCCCTCTGAAAAATGCTACCAGCATTTCTTAGCCCAAAGGGCAGTCGGCAAAACTCATACTTCCCTCCATTTACGGAAAAGGAAGTTTTTTCCCTGTCGCGTTCCGCCAAAGCTATTTGGTGGTAACCGGATTTCAAGTCAAGAGTTGTGAAGTACTTGGCAGAACCCAGGTTTGCCAGGATCATTCCGATGCTAGGCATGGGGTATTTATCGGGCACTGTTTTCTGACTTAGCTTCCGAAAGTCCATTACGAGACGGTTCTTTCTATTGCCCTTTTCGTCAGTGCCTTTTTTTGTCCACTACCCATATAGGATTGTTATATGGCGATCTCGACTTCTGGATGATGTTGTCTTTTAAGAGGCTCTTAACCTCGGATTCGACAAAATCGGCTAGACCCATAGGATAGGGGTAGAGCTTGGAATAAATTGGCCACGACAGAAGTGTTATAAGGCAGTGACCCGTTAGGGTCGCAACCGTTCTCTTCTTTAGCATCTGCATGAAGCTTGCCTTTATGGCTGGAGGTGCGTCGACGTCAATTACGTTAGTATGGTTGACGTCTGTGCATTTGTGGAACCTGATTGTTTCGGTAGAGTTACCGACTGTGAGTGTTCCGCTTTCTAGAGACAATCTAGCCCCCACCTGCGTTAGCAGGTCAAGGCCAATAATGAAAAAACGGCGTGGTTTTGCCGAAAAATGACAAGGGACACTTTTCTGTGATCTTGTTGGATCCGTTGATTGAGAAAACGGGGAAAGGTGTTTCGACAGGGGTAACACCGGGAAGCCCTTCGAATGGCTTGATGTAGTTTTTCGATGAACCCGTGTCGATGAGAAATTTAAAAGTAACCCCTACTACTTTTCGCCATATAAATGGCAGCAGGGATCTTCCCCTAAAAAATTAACCGAATCGCTCTCGTAGTCGATTTTGGCGTCGGCTTCTATTTCGGCGACTGCTTCGGTAGTGGCCTCGTTGTATGCCAACGGTGAACGGTCGTACGGTAGGATTTCTCCTCCATGACCTTGGCGTAATTTGCAGGCCAAGCGCTGCGTTCTTCGCTGGATTCAGACGATTGGACAAGGGCCAAAGCTGTCTCCAAATCCTTCGGCCTTGGCGGGAAGACGGCCGCGCTTAGAGGCCTTCTTAAACCTGAGATGAAATATTCTAAGGGCTAAGGCGTCTTTCCTGGCTTTCTGGTTAAGCACACTCGCTTCCTCTGCAGTGTGTACCATTATGTTTTTTTTTCTGATGAGACAAAGTTGTTTCTCGATCTCATCGTAGTATTCCGTCAATGGTAGGTTACCCTGCCGCATGGTCGTCCGCCTTTGCTGTATTACGCCCACCTGCGTTTTGTCTGAATACGAGCAATCTAGCCTGTTAATAATGGCTTTGAAATTGAGGACCGTGTTGAAGGACGACAAATTGTTATTTGCGGCCCCTTTCACCTTGTTCCTTATTATCCCTGTTGCCATGAAGTGTTTGCTCCTTGCTTCGTATGGCTCGAAAGGCTCGAATGCGGCCAGCGCTGCCTGGCGCCAACCAACATAATCTATCTGTTTCCCATTGAAATCTGGGAGTGACTTGACCATGTCTAACTGATAATCGCATACGACCCCGGGAATAATTTCTACTTTCATAAATTCTTCTACTTTAGGCACTCGAAGAGCGATTCACTTACAGTTATCTTATTATTTATGTTGTCGTTGATTCCGGTTGTGCGGGGTTGGGGGGGAACTCTGTTCGAACTCTGTTCGGCTGTTCGATGTTTTCTTGACGTTTTGATGTCGATGTTTGATGTTCGATGTTTTTTTTCTAGGCGAGGGAGGGCCTCTCAGCCTATTTTTCCTCTGTAGATCGCTGATGGGAGCGAGGGATTTCCCTACAGTTCCTTCTCTTTTCTTTATCTGTCTTGTGGCTGTCGCTGTTGGTGGAAGCGGACTCAACTTTGTGTTGCTAAGATTGGCACTATTTTTTTCACGGGCTTATTGCCCGGTGCGGCACTTACACAACAAAAACGAGAGGGAACGTTGTGAGCCTCGGCAAAGGCAAACGCCGCGGCTCTACTGTATACCCGGGACTCAGTCAGAATGTATGTCATCTTACGATTTATGTAATTTATTATACATACATATGTCGCAAAAGGGACGAATTAAATTTTGGCCCAAATCGAAAATTTCAAAAAATTAGGTCGAACCCTATGCTAGATTTTTATATATTAAAAATTATCTGTTTCCATTTTTGTTAACATATAATTTTAACATCAGCTTCTACATTTCAACATGTACATGTAGAACTACTCATACAAAGCGTGTAAGTGTGTGCGAGAGAGAGAGAGAGAGGGAATGAGTAAGCGCTTGGCAGGGGTTGCGTAGCGACTGAAATTTAATTTGTTCCTTCTGGCTATAATAGTAATACCTGATCAAGATTCAGTAATCTGCTAGATAGGCTATTTTCTATGATTATGCGTTTTTGGTTTTCTTTTATTTTAAAAATTGTGGATTCCACAGATTTTCGTCCTTTGTGGATGCGGAAGGGGGCGTGTCAAAATTTTGAAATACACTTGTATTGAAGTGATATCACAGGAGCTTGGATATAAAGTTTGGTTACTCTAGCTCTTATAGTATCTGAGATCTAATCGCTCATTTGGACGAATAGGCAAAGCAGACGGGGTCGCGTGGGAGAGAGAGCGAGAGGGAACGATGACTTTCGAAATGGTTTTCTTCATTGTGGCTATATTAATAATCAGATCTGATTCAGATTCAACACTCTGATAGAAATGGTCATCTATTATTATTCTGCGTTTTTAGTTTTCTCGAATCTGTGCGAGCGGAAGAGGGCGGGGCGAATTTTTGAAATACACTTGGAGTAGTTTGATAACATTGAAGACTGGATACAAAACTTGGTTGCTCTAGCTTTAATAGTCTCTGAGATATAGGCGCTAATAAAGACGGACAGACGGACTATATATTTTATGGGGTCGGAAACGCTTCCTTCTGGGTGTTACACACATCCGTTATCACCACAAATCTATTATACCCTTATACTCTTCGAGTACCGGGTATAAAAAACGAATTGAGTATTTATTAATCACTACACTTTTGTGGTTTTTTACACGATCGTTTATTATTAGTTCTTAGAACCATTTCCCGTCTACCGTGGCTTGGCCAGCGGCAATGAAAGTCGCTGGTGTAAGTTTAAACGTTTATTTCCGGCTCGACTGGCTCGGCTGAAAGTGAGAATAAATCTAAAGATACAAAATACAATATTACTTAAATCTGCCCACCCTTGGCCGACGTTCTGCACCGTCAGCGCGTCGTGCAGACCATCAGCTCCACAGCGGATGTGTATGCAGTAGCGAAATATGATCCGCTAGCCACTCGAGTGCAGGCCAACGGCTTCTAGGCAGAAGCTCGTGCGACAATGTAGTCGCTACCACCATCCCTCGAGTACGGCATCAGCATTTTTCCGTTTCGGAATTCTGCCGATACCCTGCAGCTGGTGGGGAGTGTTAACTTATATATTTTATTTTTGGCAAACGCGTTCATGAAAAAATTGATTTTTGATAATTGATTCGGGCCGAGGCCCCACAGTGCGAAGCCTAATTAATGTGTCTATCTAAAACCAAAAATGTTAGCCATGGAAAAAACATGAAGCATTTTTAAAAATTCTTTAAAAAAAACTACATCATAAATAAAACCATAATTCTTTATAAATTGTTCAATTTCGATATCTACCGAAATCTAACGATAACTATCACACACTTAATAAAGGAGCGGTAAAAGACAATTACCCGATAGCCTTAAAAGACGAGCTATTAATTAAACTGTCAGATAGAAGATCTTTCCGCAAGCTAGTACTGAAAAATGTATATTTCCACATCTATATTACATCTCGTTCACAAACCCTATGGGACAGTACCAATGATTAAGAATGCCTTTTGGGCTCCAAAGATTCACAAACTATATTTTTTCGGACATAGTAATATATAATATAATGATACCAATAAAAGATAGCGACAGCCATATGGAAATTCTACATGTAGTAATGAGAAGTTTATTAGCGTATAAACTCGAATTGGACGAAATGATTGCCTGGCGTTATAGTTACGTTATATAACTACAAGTCAGAGCACAGATCTGGAAAATGAATGCAACACTTAAATGCGATAAGCAGACACATTCAGATGCTCGCTATAGACACAAACACATTTGAAGAAACCTTAATAGTATACCAAAAACAGTGACGTCAAAATTATAGAGCTAAAGAAGAAATTACAGAAGTCAGAACATAAACAAAATTTAGAGAAAAAAAGATATAAATAAAGTTTTGAAAATATGATAGATATGTATTAGAAGATGTAGAAATGTTTAAGCAGTCAAGGATCCGTTAAAAATAGGAGTCTGGGCGGTTATGAATACAATGCCATGGCTAGGGAAGAGTAATAATGCAAATTTCAAACAGAAACAAAATGAAAAAATTTGATTTTAGTACATAAGCTTAAAATAGTAAGAGTAAAGCATAGCTAACTATAATAAATTAATCTAACAAGAGAATTAGATGTAAGGAGTTCAGGAGCACTCCGATGAGGATGGCCGAATTTTAACAGTAAGAAAATATGTAATAAGAAGTAGATACGCTCGAAATAAGGATTTAAATAGTACCCAGCACTTGTAGGTATCTACCACAGAATAGATACGGTCTGTGGCTGATACTAATAGCAGATACCGTATACGAATTATCGATATGCTTGCTGATCGAATCGGACTTCCTTTTTGGAATATTGGCGAACGAGCGACTTGAACGCGAAAATATATTTAATAAATAATTTTTAAAACTACTCAAGCAGCGTTTTATATATTTCATATAGGCCTCTTACTTGTAAAGCTTTGCACAACAAATTTGGTCCCACTTTTTTGGGTCCCCAGTAAGTTTGGCTAATATTGGATGTTTATTTTCAACTTCATGTTTCTATGAATCTGTTGTAACCTTATTTCTACTTCTTATTACTTTCTGCTTGATATAGGTTAGGTGATAGCGGCTTCTAGGCTCACTAAGAGCCCAGCACACTTAGTCCGGTTTCAGCCCGTTGTAGTATCACGAGGAATCTTTCTTTTTCCGCGTCGTAAGATCTAATATCAGCAGTTATCCCAGCCAACAGCGCTTAAGAAGTTTTCTATTTTCTGGGACATATTGTGAACATTTCCGAAATGTCTGCTATGAAGAGCGAGCCCAAATGTTGTAGCCTTCTTCTGCTGGGAGCAGGGAGGAGTTTCCTCCTCTTCTTCATCTCTACAGCTTTGGCAGAAGTCATTGTGTGGGGCGCCCAGTCTATTTACGTAGGTACCTATTTGCCAGTCTCCCGTGATTGAACGTATGACTGCGCTGCAACTTCGTCTGCCGAGCTTGCATAGCTCAGAAAGGCGTTTTCTATCTATGGTTGGCCATGTATGTCGAGTTATACGACAACGTGGTACCGATTGCCACAAGTTGTCTATTAGTCGCTTATATAGGCTATTCGCATTCGAGTATCCTCCTTATCTTGGAGAAGGGGGATTTTAGTGCCAGAACTGGCCAGCTCGTCTAAAACACAGTTGCCTTCGATGTCCCGGTGGCCGTGGACCCATGTGAAGCTGGTAGCAAATTGCTGAGCCAGCTCGTGAAGAGATTTGCGGCAGTCTGCAATGGTGGCCGAGTTCGCGGAGATCGTATTAAGCGATTTGAACGCAGCTTTGTAGCGTGCAGGTGTGCTTTTACCCAAACTAGTATGAAGAGAATTCGTGTTTACCTTTAGCTATGCTCTGACTAAGCTCGCCGGATTGTCGGTGTTCATTCTACTCTCTCCTATCTCATACTGACACACACTCGCATAATGTTTTAGGTACACATTTACTAGAAACAAAAAAAAATGAAAACAAGAACCGAGGTTAAACTGAGTTGGGGAAATAGCAATGGACTTAATAATTTGTTGTTTAGTGAAAACCTTCATCTCAACTACTCCATTCAAGTTATGAGAGACTCAGGTGACATCGAGTATCTCTCTCTTCTCTACCCTCCCAACCTATGCTATACAGGTATATTGAACCGTATAGACCTTATAAAAACTCATACTGTTTTCATACCACCACCCACCACCACGCCTGAATTTAGAACATTTTAGAATTTTTCTTCAGAATTAATGACATTATATATATTTCCATGGTTTCGTTATCCTATCCTCCAAATCGGCTAGTTTCCTTAATTTAGATTTCTATTCATTTGTGATAAGAATTTAATAAGATATAAAAGATGCATAAGGATATAGGAACGAGAATCATATAAGAATAATAATAGAACGAATGGATGAGATATACTAATATATACGGGAATTAATATAAAAGAAAATCAATAGCGTAACACGCAGGTTATTTTTTGTCTCTGTGCATATACATTTACTAGATATAATTATATATAAGGCGTAACGACAAAAGAAGAAAATGATTTAAACTAAATATAATATGGAGAAAAAAATGCATATCGTAAATTAACGACGAGTAATGATTGACGTTGTTGATAGCAGCTACTCGTGAGACAGTTCAGTCGGAAGAATGGGCACTGGATCGAAGAATCCAAAATTTAGTAAGGCAGCTAAATCGAAATCATATTCGGACTAACTTCCGCTGGCGCAGCTAGGTTAGTCGTTGTAGACAGTACATCCTCTTATTTCATCCGATCGGGATTAAGCGTTGCAACTCAATTCGAAGTCTGCCTAATGTTCATACGGCAGTTTCGGTAAATGGGAGTCGTTGATTACGCAAGAAAATGTTCCGGGGCGCCGCTTCCAGAAAGTTATGGCTGCTCCCAACTGCTAACACAGGACTACAGTTTGGTAATTCGTGTCTCCGAGGAAATCGGTGGAGGGGTACCGCTTGGCTTTTCGCTTACGCCGGTCACACACCTCTCGAAGAGCACTTTGTATATATATATATGTATGTATATACACATATATATGAATATATATGTATATGTATATATGTATAAGATTGTCAATAAAGTCTTTCGGTATTTTTATTGAATTTTCAATTGTTCAAAAAATTGGTTATAATAATGCGATTTAAGTCAAATATGCGCCGTTTTGTTCGATGACGAGTTTCCAACGAGATGCCAACTTCATAATACCCCTCTTATAGAAGCTCGCTTCCCTATTGTCAAAAAACTCGAAGAGCCAATTTTCACAGGACTCTCTTGTGGACAACTTCCGACTACCAAGCTCGTTCGTCATGGACAGAAATAGGTGGTAATCACTTGGTGCGAGATCCGGACTATACGGTGGATGCAAAAGAACCTCCCATCCGAGCTCCCGGAGCTTCTGGCGCGTCACCAAAGATGTGTGTGGCCTGGCGTTGTCCTGATGGAAGACAATTCGGCCTCTGTTGATCAAAGATGGCCTCTTCTGCATGAGTGCTACTACTAGAAGCAAACAACAATTAATCAAACACGTGTTAGCACGGGAAAAGAGCTTTCCAAAAAGCTCTAGCGTGAACCGATGCGACGAATAGAACTAGAACTACGCGCTTGCAAAGACAAGCTTGCGGAAATACCGTACGACTTTTTTGACAATCTTTCGTTTCTTTTCGTTTCAAGCGCTTTACGTTGACCTGTTCGTGAGACGCACTATCACTGAACATCGCAAAATGAGAGATATGAGTGATGACAGAATGATGACAGAGAGTTCCACTAAAATACGAATTGACTGAAAAAGTCAACCCAAATGGTCTTTTCATAAAATGGCCCCATAAAAAATATATATTCTTGATCAGCATCAATAGAAGAGTCGATATAGCCATGTCTGTCCGTCCGTCCGTCCGTCCGTCCGTCCATCCATCCTTCCGTCTATTCGACTTCATAAGCGCCTAGATCCCAGAGACTATAAAAGCTAAAGCAACCAAGTTTTGTATCTAGTCTCTACTAAAAGTGTAATTAAAAATTTCGCCCCGCCCCCTTCCGCCCGCACAAAGAACGAAAGTCTGTGACGTACACAATTTTGAAGATTCGATAAAACTAAAAACGCAGAATTATAGATAATGACCATTTCTATCAGAGTGTCGAATCTAGATCAGATCGGATTCTTAATATAGCCACAATGAAGGAAACCATTTCGAAAGTCATCGTTCCCTCTCGCTCTCTCTCACACGCGACCCCGACTGTTTTGCCCATTCGTCCAAATGAGCGCCTAGATCTCAGAGACTATAAAAGCTAGAGCAACCAAAATTTCTATCCAAGCTTCTGTGATGTCACTTCAATACAAGAGTATTTCAAAATTTTGACACGCCCCTTCCGCATCCACAAAGGACGAAAATCTGTGGAGTCCACAATTTTTAAGATAAAGAAAACCAAAAACGCATAATCATAGAAAATAGCCGTATCTAGCAGATTACTGAATCTTAATCAGGTCGAACTACTATAGCCAGAAGGAACACATTTAATTTCAGTCGCTACACAACGCCTGCCAAGCGCTTACTCATTCCCTCTCTCTCTCTCGCACACACTTACACGTCTTGTATGAGTAGTTCTACATGTATATGTGAAATGTAGAAGCTGATGTAAAAATTATATGTTAACAAAAATGGAAACAGATAACATTTAATATATAACGAGGGGGAACGTTGTGAGCCGCGGCTCTACCTTATACCCGGTACTCAGTCAGTATATACATATGTACATACATATATGAGCTTGCGATTTATACAATTTATTATATGGTCGCAAAAGGGCCGAATTCAATTTTGGGAAAAAAATAATATTTCAAAGAATTAAAGTCAAAGCATTTTTTGAATATTTATACAAGTTTCCAATTTTGTTAGAAAAAAATTATATTTCAAAAAATGAAGTAAATTTTTGGAATATTATACATTATATATTATGTTTCCGATTTTGTTTGCATATGATTTTTACATCTGCTTCTAAATTTCTACATGACATGTATAACTACATATTTGAGACGTACAAGTGTTTAGGACAGAGAGGCATGAGTCAGCGCTTGGCAAGCGTTGCGTAGCCACTGAAATTTAATTTGTTTCTTCTGGCCATAATATTGATCCGACCCGATCCATATTCGGCAATCTGGTAGATATGGTAATTTCCCATAATTCTACGTTTTTGGTTTTCTTTTATCTTAAAAATTGTGAATTCCACAGATTTTCGTCTTTTGTGGGGGCGGAAAGGGGCGTGTCAAAATTTTAAAATACACTTGTATTGACGTGATATCACAGGAGCTTGGATGGAAAGTTTGATTGCTCTGGCTCTAGCAGTCACCGAGATCTAGGCGTTCATTTGGACGAATAGGCAAATCGGACAGGGTCGCGTGTGAGAGAGAGCGAGAGGGAACGATGACATTCGAAATGGTTTTCTTCATTGTGGCTATAATAATGATCCGATCTGATCCAGATTCAACATTCTGATAAAAATGGTTTTTCTCTATGATTCTGCTTATTTAGTTTTCTTGTATCTTCAAAATTGTGTGCGCCACAGACTTTCGTCCTTTGTGAGGGTGGAAAGGGGCGAGGCGAAATTTTGAAATACACTTTAAGCAGTGTGATAACACAGGAGACAGAATAAAAAACTTGGTAACTCTAGCTTTAATAGTCTATGAGATATAGGCGCAAATGAAGACGGACTGACATACGGACAGACGGACGGACAGACAGACATGGCTATATCGACTCGGCTATTGATGCTGATCAAGAATATATATACTTTATGGGGTCGGAAACGCTTCCTTCTGGGCGTTACACACAACCGTTATCCCCACAAATCTAATATACCCCTATACTCTTCGAGTACCGGATATAAAAATCTAGCATAAGGTTCGACCTAATTTTTTGAAATTTTCCATTTGGGCCAATATTTAATTCGTCCCATTTGCGAACATATAATAAATTATATAAATCGTTAACTTATATACCTCAGTGAAATAAGTATATGTGCATTGTCATTTTTTAACAAAAAATCAATAAAAAACATAATTAAATTTTTTATATGTTTGAATTTTTGAAAAATATAACATTTTGTTTTTAAATTATCTTCAAGAAACTTAAAATATTTAATTAACAAAGTTAATTTCATATGAAATAAGTATATGTGCAAAATGATAAAAGTAAACAAAAACTAAATAATTTGTTGTCCAGTCCCATAAATTTAGCTATTTAATAGTTAATATGTTTTCCCTTATTAAGAAGCATTTGATTAATTCGATTTTCCATTGAATTTGACAAGTTTCGAAGTGTCGAAAGGTCAATTTGATCCCATTCTTTAATTATTGCCTTTTTAAGGTCTGGCGGTTGTTCTTGTAGACCTTACGTGACAGTATTCTCCATAGATCTTTAATTAGGTTTAGGTCCTGACTGATCTCAGGCTATTCTAAAACAAGTATTATCCTAACCGAAAAAAAATTTTTTGTTTTCCGCGCAGTATGAATTGGCGCGTTGTCCTGCTGGAAAATCCAGTCATCTCCGCCTATACGGTCCAGCAAAGTCAATAAGTATTGTGTCTAACAACTTCTAACTTCTGCATTTGTTTTCGTATGTATAAAACATAGTGGAGACTTTCCTTCATATCCTAATGCTGCCCAAATCATCAAGGATCCTCCACCGTGGTTGCGTTAATGGCAAGTCTTACGTGGTTGCCTTATATCCCGCCAATACTTTTGGAAACAGTCTGGCCCGTCTAAGTTAAACTTTTTTTCGTCGGAAAAAATAACTTTTTTGAACTCTTCAGACCAAAATTTATATTTTTCTCCGAATGCCAGGCGCGCAGTTATGTATCGTTTCAATAGCCTGGGCTTAGCCACGCGGGAAGTATATTTAACCGTGTCGTTTTCCTGTAAAATCTGATTTACCCGTCTACTGGACACATTCAGCTGTAGCTGACGTTTGATTTCAGTGCATGACATGCTGTCTTCCACTGTCATTCGTCGAATTTTCCTTCTAAAGCGATTATCAATGTCAGTAGGTCGGCCGGTCCTCTTATTTTTCCCGTAATTTTCTGGATTTCTGAGGAAATTGGCTACTGTGTTTCTATGCCTATTAACTCTGGCAGCAATATAAGTAATATTTTTTCCAGCGTCGGCCAATCCTATGATCAGATCTATGATCTTTGTTCGACAAATGTGATCTACGAGGCATTCTAACATAAAATCGCTTTATCAACAAGATTGTTGAACTCAAATACAATTTAAATTGTTTTACTCACTCTATAATTAGAAAAGAATTTGTGTTGTGTACACTTGAACACTCGACTATAGCCTGAAGCACAATATTTGCAGAATGCACATATACTTATTTCATAAGAAACCGACGACCTGCCTCGCAAATTTGAGATAACTATACTAAGAATGAAGTCTAAAGAGAAGTCGTGGAATATGTACATATGCTATATGTATGTATGCGAAAACAAGCATACTCCAAAACAATGTACGGTAAACTTTTAATAGAATACAAAGACTAGAAAAAAATGCACATATACTTATTTCACTGAGGTGAAAATATACTATACTAAATATACTTATACTAAATGAGTACCGGGTATAAAGTAGAGCCGTGGTCTTTGCCGCGGCTCACAACGTTCACCCTCGTTCCACCTTTAGCTGAAGGTGTACAAAACACAGGGGGAAAACAACGAAGGATCTCGAAGTACTGTTTCCTTTAGGACTCGAATCTGGACTATATTAGAAAGGTGTTTTTTTCCTTTGTAGTACTTGTTAAAAGGTGGACAGATTATAAATTGTCTACTTTATATTATTTCTTCACAAAAATTTAAAGATTGGTGTTCGTTTACATCAGTTCACGTGTAAAGAATCTAATTCTTAAAATGCTATGTATATGTGTTCATGTTTGAACAAACTTTGCAATTCTGAAAAGGTGATAAATGCAGCTAATGGCCGACCTAAACAGTTTTTATTTTTTATTATAAAGCTTTAAAAAATTAAAAATGCATAATTTTTAAGGTAATTTTTTCATGACTTTGATTCTGAAACATAGGAAAATTAAAAAAAATATATCTTGGAATTTGTTTTTTGATAAGTACGTTAATTAGACGTCATTTAAGGTAACGTTTATAAAAAGCTATCAAAAAAACGTCTAATAATAACACTAGTCGACACGACTACAACCGTTTAACCAAACTTTCATATGCCGAATTTCGCCGATAAATTCCGTAAGCCGACGTATAAACGTTTTTTTTTCCTACGAAAATACCAAAAATCTGTGTTTGTAACAGTTTTTAACGGTAAAATGGCATTTGGGATAGTGCCAAACGGCATATTACGGTTCGGTCAAACGTCTGCAACTTGGCCGTTTATCCATCGATTTTTTTAAATTTTTTTAAATAAAACTAAGCCTAGAAAAAAAAGTAATAATTCTTTCAAAAAAATTTAAATCTCCAAATCTATCAGAAAATGTCATTTTGGACGACAGCGGAAAAAAATGAATTTTGTCGAGTAGTGTAATCGGCATAATCTTGAAAAAATATGCCTCACAAAATGATCAATTTTGAATTTGAAAGCTTAATATTTTTCAGACGATAAGCTTAAACTACAAAGAATGTGGCTCAGTTGTATAGCTTAATTTAAAGACTTTTCAGACTTAAAAAGTTTGTTCTAAGAACACCTTTCTCAGCTTTTCAAAATTTTAAAGTTCAATACAACCAGAGGTAACATATTTAAAAAAAAAATTAAGCACAACTTTTAAACAAAGCATTAAAAAAATAAAAAAACCATTTAAAAAAAAACACACCTTCAAAAAGAACCAAACAAATACATTTTACGCTGTTAGTCCCATTTCTTGAGTATAATTTATTTTAACCAGATAAGCCAGGCTTTGGGACCGATCCCAATTTAATATACTTCTGTATATATTCGTAAAATAGGTATTTTACACAATGGAAAAGTGTATAACTATGCAGACTATTTAAATGAAATATAATTACATCAAAGAAAAATATCCAATATAGGGTGATGGCAGCGGCAATGTCTATGACTTTTGGACGTGGAGGAGCCTTATTGGGTAACCTTATATTCGGATCGCTCATTGATTTAAACTGCATAATACCAATAATTCTTTTTTCTGGTATGCTTTTCAGTAAGTATTATAATAGGCTACTACCCAAATTAAATTGACATATTCAAATTAAATATTTAAAATATTTCAGCAAGTGCCTTTTTGTGTTGGCTTTTACCCACAACTGGAGCGGATGCCTTAGACTAAGTCTATCACAATGTAAACTATTTGTTAATATTATCTCTTCACTTATAATATAAATGATACATATATTATTGAATCATATATTAAATTTCTCAAATATATGGTAACACTTATTTTTGTTACTAATTTAGCAATCTTTCCTTTTTAAAAAAAATCCATTATACATTCCGTACTTTTACTTTTTTTTTTCAAATCATGCGCACTTTATTGAACTAAACCATTTTATATTAGGTAGATAAAATAAATTATTAAGGAAAAATCCGCTATTATAAACGCTGCTAGACATTCAGAGCAGACATTTTGAATACGAACCAGACCGAAAAAATCCGGTCCAGTTTATTCGAGGACGCTCAGTGAGCGACTTGACTTTGTTGTAGCGCTTGTAGCAGTGAGACTTTGTTTGCTAGTGGAGCTCCCTGTAAGCCATCGAAATAGGAGGTGAGCCCCACTAGGACTCAGGTCGGGAAACCCGCGGGTTACTGTCCCGCGGGCTTGGCGCATTCTTTCCCTGTGCACTGCAGTTGTGCTAGAGTGAATACACTTAAGATGGAAGGTAAGAGGGGTATCTCTCCCCTTTTATTAACAGTGTTACAGAAGATCCTCAGATCCTCAGCGGATGAAGTGGTAGGGTATGTCTTTCTCTTCTCTTGTGCTCGTGATCCCAGACGGACGTCTGATCTAAGTTTAGTGCCGAATAAAGAAAAATTAAACATAACCTCGGTAACCGAGTACATATACAGCGTGTTAAGCTCAAGAGCTATTTGCACGATCCACGACACTATATTCGGATACGAGGACCGAAGAAATCGAAATCAGTCAGAGGCCAAACCCTTTGGGTGAGTTTTATTATAACCCAAACAACCGGCAACAGAAATATAGTTCGCGCAAAACCTATTTGCATATCGTACGTATGTATATCGTACTTAATGCCGTACGTGCTACCGGACGTCATATCGTAGCTGTGCAGATAACTTTCCGTAAATATGTATATGTAGTGCCGAACATATCAGAACAATGACCCAGTGATGTTAATGTCCACCCTACTTACCTTGAGTCTTGGCAGGCGAGTACAGACATACATATGTATGTAACTGTGCAAACTAGGAAGCATCTGATGGCCTAAGACATATATACCCAAGGCGTACTAAACAAGGTAGGCTTATAGAGAGGAATAAGTAGTTATTCAAAATGACAGAAGAGAGAGAGAGAGACTCACAAATGCGTCTCAAAGGAGTAATTTGTACGTGCATGCATATGTATGTATATATAATAATATGTAATGACAATACGGCGGCGACATTGTAAATACGCAAAAAGTCTGAGGGAACACGAAAAAATCGTCCGCGGAGATGCTTCGCTCACAACTGCTGCAGGCAGACTGAAATTTATGTAGTTAAACACAGAGAGCCAGCGAGCCAATAAGCATACCTTGCTTAGTATGCCTTGTATATACCTATGTATATGTATGTATGTGCGGCGACATTCCCTCTTAAGAGAATTGTCTTTGCGGATACCTCTTTGACGCCGCCTAAACAAGACCTGAAGAGAGTTTTCTATTCCTCTTGACCTCCACGTTCTTCAGCTGCCAGCGCACCGAAAGAAAAATCAAAGGAGAGAGCGATAGCCGCTGCAGTACAGCAGTGACGATCAACGTTTCCAGTGACTAGTTTCTTTTCCTTATTCTCATTCTTTGTTCTTTCTATACCTCCCGAAAATTCAGCCGTAATTAAACTAAAATACGAAGATCAGTAACTTAAAGTAAAGTAAAGTGAAGTAAAGAAAGGTAAAGTCAATTGGAGTGATTTTGGTTCTATGCATTGATTTTGTACAGAAGAATGTAACAAAGAAAGAATGAAGAAGACCCATACTCGTGCATAGCCATATATTTTCTATTACATTAATCCTTAAAAGTTTACAGCCACCCTCAACAGTCAAATGGAAGCGCTTTCATCGATGGATTGATCTAAATGTGAGTGTTTAACCGTAATCGTGTGCTTATATGTGTATAATTTTACAAGCGAAAAAAAAGTATTTTGAAGTACCCATGCGTCGACCCCAGACTTATTAGCGGCACGGTATAACTGACATATGCCAAGCATTGGAGAATTTGTTTTGCTCTGATCTTTCGCAAGCGTTCTGATTACTGATTACACTACTCGACAAAAATCAACTTTTTTTCCGCTGTGGCCAAAAATGACTTTTTGAGATTTAAATTTTTTTAAGGAATTATGTTTTTTTTTCATGGAGTCGTTTTTTTTTAAAGAATTTTTAAAAAATGTGGTTATTTTTGTCATAGGTATTTTTCGGTATTTTTCCACGAAATTTTGACTTTGAAACCTCAGGAAAAGTCGAAAAAAAATATTTGAATGCTGATTATTTTGGTTTTAGACACACTAATTAGGCGTCGTTTGAGGTATCGCTTATAAAAATATAAAAATAAACGGCCACGTTGCAGACGTTTGACCGAACCGTAATATGCCGTTTGGCACTACTACAGTTACAAACACTGATTTTTGGTATTTTTTTTTAAAAAAAAACGGTTGTTCGTCGGCTATCGGAATTTATCGGCGAACATCGGCATATGAAGTTTTGGTCAAACGGTTATAACTTAGCCGTTTATTTTTATATTTTTGAAAGCGATACCTTAAACGACGCCTATTATATGTGTCTATCTAAAACCAAAAATCAAGGCATTCAAATATTTTTTTTTCGACTTTTCCTGAGCTTTCAAGGTCAAAATTTCGGGTGAAAATACCGAAAAAAATTATGAAATTTCAATTTGGAAGCTTAATATCTTCCAGCTGCAGCTACAAAGAGTCTGAGTCGGATTTATAGCTGCATTTGTGAGCTTTTTTTAACTGCAAAATTCAATACAACCAGTTGTAGGAAACTAAAGTTATGTGCCAAATAGCAGCTCTACCTATGACAAAAAACACCACATTTTTTAAAAATTCTTAAAAAAAAACTACTCCTTGATACAAAAAAAAACATTCTTTAAACATTTTTAAACATCCAAATCTATCAGAAAAAGTCATTTTCGGCGACAGCGGAAAAGTCGTGTCAACTAGTGTTATGAAGGAGGTAAACTCCAATAAATATGTAGTGGTCCATCTCCGCCTTATAAATCCATGTTGAGCTGGAGATATAAGTGATCTGCATAGGTGCTGCAGGTGCGGAGTTAAAATTTTCTCAAACACTTTAGGAATAGCGGATAACTTAGATATACCTCTATAGTTCATTGCGTCAGACTTGCTACCTTTCTTATGGAGAGGAATTATAAAGGACTCCTTCCATATCGGGGGAAAGCATAAAGAATTTATGGACAGGTTGAATAGTTTAAGAAACGGCCCACATACAGACTCGGCACAGTACCTGAGTACACATCCGGGAACTCCGTCCGGACCAGGTGAAAACACCGGCTTTACTGTTCGTAGATCATGAAGCAACGAGCTTTCATTTAACAAGGGACTGAAAATGCCGTTCGACCTCGGTAAACCGTATGGTTTACCGGCTACCAGAGTAAGCGTCCTGCGATTAGGTAGTTTGGAAAAAACGGGCAAAAAGATCGGCAGTTGCCTGATCATTATCTGCTGACTTATTAAGGAAGGATAGCGAGGATGGGTGTGTGGACGTTCTACGCTTACTCTTTACGGAGCTGTAGAACTGTTTGGGGTCCTTAGAAAAACGTATCCAAGGGGGTTTTCTTGATCTAATCGGACAGGAAAGTGGGACACAAGAGACAAAAAGTGAGTACAGTGCATCATAAAAAATGTTTTGTGCCAGTCGTAACATCACTGCACAAATATAAAGCGGACCAATCAAAATCCCTAATGAGATTATTAAGCTTCGTAAACTCGGCTTTACGGAAGCAGCGGACACATTGGGGTAGTCTACCCGACCGATCCAGTACCATTCGTCCTAGGTCGAGCCACACTTCAAAAGTAGGATGGTAGGCATCTTCAGGTATAGTGAGCGGGGGGACTCGAGTTAACAACGCTAAGGTCGGATCCGTTACAAAGCATACACCAAGAAATTGAATTTCAAGGAATTTTTAATATGGCTAACTTGAGACAGAGAAAGGTCAATCAAGCCGTCAACAAAGTCATGTCGTGACATGGGCACTAGGCTATTAGACTCGTTTACTGAAGACCAAACAATTCCAGGCAAGTTGAAGTCACCAAGAACTATTATATGATCTTTGTCAGATAGCGAGGAAGAAATAGCGGTTAAGGCGGACAAATGCTGCTCGTAAATTGCGATATCCGAAGAGGTGGAATGTACGAACAAGTTATGCAAACTGAGAAAGCGGGAAGAATCAGTTTTACGCACAAGAATTCCAGTTCCTGCTGGATCTGGACTGTGAAAAGTTCCGACGTGAAGTTTGAGTCCACAGCAATTAGAACCCCTCCTGCACGTCGAGACGAACGATCCTTTCTATAAGTTGTGTACCGACCTGCCAAAACTTCGGAACTAAGAATGTCCGGTTTTAACCAGGTTTCTGTAAACACAATAACGTGGGATGCAAATGCGACACATCCTGGAAAAGAATGCTGAGCTTACTACGCAAGCCTCGAACATTTTGATAGGTCACTAAAAGAGAGTTTATTAGTTTTTTGGACGGGTGGAGGTAGAGCGGGAAGACGAAGGTGGCGCATTGGTCTGATTTGTTGGCAGAGTTATTGGGGGCCTAGTCTTCTTTTATACCTTTAACTCCTTCACCACCAAATGCTCTGGCCAAAATTTGGCCGAACAGCTGGTGTTAAAGTGAGTTTAGGAGACACTTATTTTAAAAGAAGCTATCTCCCTGGCATAAGAAAAGTTGAACTTTTCCACCTTAAAATCAGCGGTTTTTATTTGGCTTTGGATATAAGCCGTCACATCTTTAATTGTGGAGTCAGGGGCTAGCCGTGAGACAAAAACTTGTCTCTTTTGTGGGATCCCCACTAATCTTGGCACCACAGGCCTATCACCTGTGATGGTAATACCCGGTGGTCGTATATTCACTGGTGGGGTCGGAATTGCGGGGACAGCTAATGAGTTTGACATTACTGACACGGACCCTACAGACGGTTTTGGCTGCATGCTCTCTGACGCGATAAATTCGGCTACCGAATTTTCATCACCAGCAGCTGTCGTTGCCTTTAGATTAGCGAACGAAATCAACTGCTGCACTATTGGAGTGGTCGGAGTCAGCTTGTCAGTATCGGCAGGCCGAGGGGCAGTTGGCACATGCAGATCCTGCGGGGTAACCCGTTTGCGCCTGGGAGACTCAGACAGTAGTTGTAAACCACTAAACTGAGACTCCACGGCTAGGAGCCGATCGTATTGCTGTTTGAAGCCCACGGTCAGCTCCCTGAAGCCATTCCGGGTCCGCCTCATAAATGCTGAAATCTCCTTCTCAACCGGACGGCAAGCCTCACAGCTGTAATGCAGGCCATTCCTTTTTGAGTTGGCATCACCCACGAGACCGGAAAACCCGGCGCATTTAGCGTGCACTACGCTATCGCAGAGCCAGCAGGGGATACTCGGCTGGTCATGGGTGATCTGCTTCTTGCAGGTTTTTTAGCACAGACAACAGAATATTCCATTTTTAGGAAAAAAAAAAATATAAAATATTTGAGATCAAAAATAAAATGTCAAAACATATAGATATCAGACCAGTTTGCCGGATAAACGATAAAAGAGCAATAAGAATTAGAGAAGAGCGGTTACAGCAGCTACAATTGAGAGAGAGAGCGCTACTGCACAGAAAATATCGAGAGCGAGAGAGGATAGGACAGGAGGAACAGTTATTCGAGTGTGGGTAATAGGGAGAGAGTGATAGAGCAACAAATTTAATAGGTGAGAGCGGTTAAATAAGATGCTGTGTGTACTTACAAAAAGCACAAACAAAAACACACTGTTAGGCGATGCAAAAAAAAAAAATTTTAATTGTGTTTTTCACGTTTACAGGCATGCACCCGTGATCAAGACCCGTGATATAGTAGGTTGTTAATTTATGAATTTTTTGAGCGGTTATTTTCATAAAACACCGGCTGTTTAAGCAAAATAGGTAGAAAGTAAGCGGAGCGCAAAACAAAAACACGTCTGATCACTACAAAGAGAATCGAACTCGATATGTCATTAAATCATATCGTTGCGGACGGTCGTGTTATATTTCGATCTTCTCTTAAAGGAAAGTAATTTGTGTCTTTTTCCTTGTTCTGGTGTTCCTAACCGATCGTGCAACGTGTTCGTTTTTAGTGCATACGCATTACGCTTACTTCTGTGTATTTATTTTCAATGCTAAAGTCACTATCTCTGCCCCACACCGACTTATATTTTACCTTTCTTTTATCTTTAATTTTCATATACATATATTGTTTCTAATATCAAATAATGAGCACCTGCTGTGCTAAACGCTGTGACGGTCACCGTTTGGTAGCTACACGTCAAACATTTATTTTCTGATGGTTGTGTGACAACACGGCTCACTCTAGCTGCGCGGGTTTTGGCCATATCGGTGGTCGCGTTGTCGATCTGATTAAGACCCGCTGCGGTCTCAACTGGATTTGTTGGGATTGCAGGGCAGTTGAAGCCGATATGCGAACATTTATGAGACAGACTCATAACGAATTCGCTGCTGTCCACTCTGAATTCCGGAAATTGCAGGATAAGTTTTCCTCAATATAAGCTCATTTTAAAAATCTTAAAATTATAAATGAGTCTTCAAAGAGAAAAGAAAGGTTACACCTAGCCTGCCCAGTGTTCACAGTTCCAATTTTCTTGCTGCTAAAGACTCTGACGCTCCCTCAATCAGTTCGCCAGCCTTGATCGACTTTGGCGCCAAGGAAATCGATGTACATGCAACTACATCGAAAAAGACGGCTGGCTCTTCACATGTTGGCTGTTCACCTGTGCCTGGATCTGCCAAGGATGTCCAGCTGGACAGTAATGATCATTCAGTGCCTGTGATTGCCCAGGTTGTCCAACCGGACAGTAATGATCATCCAGATGTCTGCATCACTTTGCCCCCTACGGAAGTCGATACTGCTGTCAGCATGGAAGTTGAAGTTGTTCATTCCACACCGGCTCGCACTGGCTGCTCAGCCAGCGCTATCCCATCCGGACCTGCTCCTCGGGTAGAGCCCGCCTCTGCCTCTCCCATAAACCATGTGACCCCTCTTGACCGATCTACTCTATTCGATATCGCTCCTCGAAAATCTATATTTGTCTCACGACTTATGGAATCGGCTACGGATGCAATGGTTCGAGAGTATATTTTCTCTAAGCTAAACATCAATAGCTCCTCTGGCATAGTAGTAACTAAATTTTCTTTTAAAGAAAAACGTAGTATTTCCTGCTTCAAAATTCTTGTCCCGGAGAAGTTTGTTAAGTCTGTGTTGGAACCCTCTTTCTGGCCCGAGCACACTATCTATCACATTTTCAATAGTCGATCTCGATCTTCGCAACCCGCTCCTCGGGTAGGAATCCTTCCAACTCCATCTATTTATTTGACATCTACTTCAAAAAACTGAATTCTTCCCCACCTCTAAAGATCACTTATCAGAATGTACGTGGCTTGTGCAGTAAGCTCACCAAATTACATGCTGATAGTGCAACTTTTGATTTCGACATTATCGCCTTCTCTGAAACATGGCTCAATTCCTCAATCTCGGATTCCGAGATTTTTGTAGATAATTTTAACATATATAGATCTGATCGACCATCTCGAGGTGGCGGCGTCCTAATTGCTAATTCGTTCCGACTTACCTTCCCAACTCTTTTCCATCGATGAGCTCAACACTATTGAAATTATCGTAGTTAAAATTCGTCTGTGTTGAGAATATCACTTGGTCCCCATCCAAACTTAATGTTCCCATCTATGCAGCATGACTTCGTTAATTTTCTGTCCGATACATCATTAGGCCAGGTAAATGGCATACGCAATAGCATGTGTAGGACCCTTGATCTCGTCTTCACTACCGATGCTTCGAGCACTTTGGTATGTCGAGGATCACCTCTATCATTCCCTGAAGACCCATACCATCCCACACATTCAATTGATTTCATGTTACCATCTTTAAGCCCTATAAAGTCGTTTATTAATATATTCGAATATCTCTTGCTTCAAGAAGGCTGATTTTCGCTCCTTGAATACTGCCCTATCTCAGATGGATTGGTCATTCCTTGACGATTTCCAGGAAATTGAGTCTGCCACGAATGCATTGTATAGCTCTATTTTTTCCATCTTTCTCATTCATTTTCTTTTAGTCACCCCGTCCAGAAATCTTTCTGGCCCTATCTGGTTCACCCCGAGATTAATAAATCTGAAGAATTTAAAATCCCGTACGTACAAGAAGATTAAAAAATCCGGTTTGCAATCAGACTTTTCGAAGTACTCAATTGCAAAATCGAAATTTTCTTTATTTAATACATTGTGCTACATTAGATACTTGACTAAATGCAAGCTTAACTTTAAACGTGACCCTAAACAAATCTTCAGGTTTGTTAATTCTAAACGTAAATCTTCCCAATTTCCTTCTTCTGTACACTTAAATGGTAGTTATGCTGATAGGGATTGTGATATTGCTGATCTGTTCTATTAGCTTTGCCTCTATCCTAGCCTCATCTAATGACTTTAGCAGTAGTTACTCTTATCATATCCCTTTAAATAGTTCTAACTGTATCCTTCCCCCCTTCATCGACTATTATGGTCTACTAACAACTTTAAAATCGTGCAAGTTTTCGTTCTCCACTGGGCCAGACTCGGTTCCGAGTGCTGTTCTAAAACTTTGTGCAGAATCTCTTTGTGTGCCTCTCCTAAAACTTTTCAACTTGTCTCTCAAGACTGGTGACTTTCCCACCGTCTGGAAAGAATCCTATATAGTTCCCTTTCATAAAAGGAAATATAAATCTGATGTCTCTAATTACCGCTGTATTTCCAACTTATCTGCCATTCCTAAACTCTTTGAAAAAATCGTCAGCTCTCAGCTGATTCTGTATTGTCTGAATCACAACATGGATTCATTAAACGTCGCTCAGTTTCTACTAATCTCCTTGAATTTTCCACCTTCGTAACTTCGGGATTTGCTAAACAGTGTCAAACTGATGTCGTTTATACTGAATTTGGTAAGGCCTTCGACTCCGTCAATCATAATATACTTATTCATAAACTGTATCTTCTAGGGTTTCCGACTAAGCTTCTATATTGGACTAATTCCTACCTTTGTAACCGCTCTCAACGTGTCTGCTTTAACTCCTCTCTCTCTAAACCTGTTATTGTCTCATCGGGGGTTCCTCAAGGTAGTCATCTGGGTCCCTTGCTATTTAACCTATTTATTTACGATCTTCCACAAATTTTATCTCATTCCCGTGTCCTAATGTATGCTGATGACGTTAAGCTATGTTTTTCCTACAGTGACCCCTTGTCCCCACTATCTTTGCAATCAGATCTTGATGCCCTTAACAACTGGTACCTAATCAACATTCTACCTCTTAACATTTCTAAATGCAATATAATGACTTTTCACCGCAATAAGCCATACCTTTTCGATTACTCTATCAATAACATTATCCGTCAACGCCTTTTCAAAGTTAACCACTTTTGTACCTAATCTATGTTTCAACTCTCATATCTGTACAATCGCTAACAAAGCCAAGGGAGTCCTTGGATTTGTCAAAAGATGGTCTAAGGAATTTACAGACCCGTATACTTCAAAACTTCTGTATGTTTCTCTGGTCCGGCCTATCTTGGAATATGGTTCAGGATATGCTCGAATCAGTATAAAAACAGTTCCTCATCTTTGCCCTCCGCGGACTCAATTGGGACCCTTCGATCCATCTCCCTTCTTATGAAAGTAGGTTGCGTTTTATTAACCTCCACTCTCTTAAATCCCGTAGAACCTGCCAAGGAGTTCTCTTCCTCCATAAGCTTCTCTCTGGTGAGGTCGAATCGACTGCCCTCATCAACCTTATTAGTATTGCTGTTCCTTTCCGCCCGACTAGGCATTACTCTCCTCTTCATCTCCAACTCTGTCTTTCTAACTACTCGGATTATGAATCTTTCCGTAGCCTTTGCCGTAACTATAACCAATTTTTCCATCTGTTTGATACTTTGATACTAGTTCTAATATGGTCAAAATTATCTTAATCAATAACTTAATTTAATTTAAATAGCTTTAATTGGGAATTGTTCGGCTACCGGCTCTTCTCTTACCTAAATTAGGCTGTTGGAGAGATCTTATCGGCTACTGAGCCGATAATCAGCCCCACCGGGTCTGAGTAATTACATTAGCCCTTTAGTTTTGTAAGGAAGTTCCTGTCTAGTGGCCGGGGTACAGACTCTCAGTCACGCCAGGATCCAGTCCGCATACAGAGAATTTGTATAAAAGGACCCGGAGAGGTAGACAGGAGCGCAGAGCGACGGGCGACACGCCCCTTCCTAGCACCCACGTGGCGACAGACGAGATCTTTGGGAAAGGGGGACTCAGCGGGGAGGGGGATCACTGCTCACGGATGTCGTGCCAGCCTTAGGTTTTCCCGCGTACAACACCGTTTGCAGGATCTCCAGAATATAGGAAATAACACAAGGGAAGAATACGGGGGAGGGGGAATCGAAGTCGCGAACACCGTGCCAGCCTTAGGCTTTCCCGCGTACAGTGTCGTTTCATTCGACTCCCGAAGGAAAAGGAGGGGATTCTACTCAGACCACAAAGTCGCCACGCCCCACCTCTGGCCTACCGAGAACCAAAGTATGCATGCACAATCCCATAAACGAGGTGGACTCACCAATACTTATTTGGACATTTTATTCCTAAATATTCTAATATACGAGGGACGGGGCAAATCAACGCCTCGAAAGGCACCAGAAGGGTGGGGGGAGAAACAGTTAGATACTTTTCCTTATGTTACGGGCCCTACCTCCTACTACTGCACCATCTCTCTAATCTTCCTATCGCAGGGGTCCTTGGTGGTAATCCTATGTCCTGGGTTTTGCTTGATTCCACGATTGACACACTTAATTGATCCGCGCACTCGACCGATCGCCTCCGGGGTTTATTTCGCACTCTCGAGCCCTTTTTGACCGGCACGCGTCAAAAATCCACGCTGCCTGCCCTCTGCTCCCGGCCTCTGCCGGCGCTTCGGCTCTGTCGCGTCGGCACGCTTACGCCGGTATACGTGCGTGAGGGATAGAGCGATCAATCGTTCGCCTTCGCGTTCATTTTTTGGTATTCAGTGGCGTGGTTGGTTTTCTGGGTACCGTTATCCTGCGTCGTTGCTATCTGTCGTTCTCTCTTCATTGCCGCTGCTCTGAGGCGTCGTCGTTTTCTCTCCGTTGCTGTTGTTCTGTGGCGTTGTAGTTTTCTCTCCGTTGCTGTTGTTCTGTGGCGTCGTCGTTTTCTCTCCGCTGCTGTTGTTCTGTGGCGTCGTCGTTTTATCTCGAAGGGGGATTAGGGGCGTTGGGCTGTGTTACCCCCCCTTTGTCACAATGAAACCTGCGTGCTCTCTACTTACTTCCTACTTTATTTGATCCTAACTTATTACTAAATATATGAAAAAGATAACGAAGGGGATTACATACTAAAGAAAAATCAAACAATAATTAGGCTCCAGCCGGTGAATAATAAAACTTAAACTTGAGATCGGCGGACTTTGGCCCGCTCGGTCTCAGCCCTCTTCTGGGCCATCACCCTACGCCTCCTGGGCGAAGGTGGACGTTCCCCCGTTGTGAGGGAACACTTCCTCACAGCTTAATTAGTTGATATGTAATTTTACCCTTACAGTTTAACTGTACGTTGTTAAACTTTAAACAAAAAAAACAATAAACAATATTTCTGCTATCCATTCTGTGGAGTCTTTAGGTTTTACTGATCAGATTGTGGTCATGGGTGTAAAAAATGTACCACTTCTTTCTTGGCTGCCTTGCTATGACCTGTGGCTTCCTAGTAATCATAATGATTTTATCAATGGGTTAACGGTTATTTCCCTTTTCCAAATTAATGTTAATAAAAATAAAAGGAATAGACACATTAGAAACAGTAGCTAGAGTAGGTCCATTATCCCTTCCTGAAGACCCATACCATCCCATTCTATCTATTTTTAATTTAACACTACCCACCAACTGCAGGGTATCAGCGAAATTCCAAAACGGAATAATGCTTACGCCGCACTCATGTAGTGGAGGCATCAACTTCTGCCAGGGAGACGATGGCCTGCACTCATGCGGCTGGAGGCATTATATTACGTATTGCATAAAAATCCGTTAAGGAGCTGATGGTCTGCACGAGGCTCTGACGGTGCAGAAAATCGGCCCGCTGCTTGAGCTGCGCTGCCTCAAAGAGGGCAGTCTGAAGAATATCAATTTTTGTATTCCACTTCTTGTATTTAGAATTAATCTCACTTTTGACAGTGCCAGTCGTGCCGGAAAATAAACGATTTTTAATTCAATCGTTTTCCATTTCTTTAACTGCCGTTGGCTAACATCTCGGCATTGATAGCTCAATAAGCTGTCAAATTAAATTTTCATAGTTTTTTGCGGTATTTTTTCCCAAAAGTTTGACTTTGAAAATTTAGGAAAAGTCGAAAAAAAATTATTTTATGGCGAACATTTTTAGGCGTCGTTTAAGAAATGGTTTGTAAGAATCGATGGATAAACCGCTAAGTTATATTAAACATATAGCATTTATTATTTACAACCACCTGAACTTTGCTAACCTGTAATTTTAATTTTATTATAGTTTATGTTTAGTTCTGTTCCTAAGTTCTTCCTTAGTTCTTCCTAATATAATAAATAAATAAAGTTGCAGCCGTTTGACCAAACCTTCATATGCCGAATTTTGCCTATAACTTAATTAAGCCGACATATGTATGTATGTGTAAACGTTTTTTTTTCTTACAAAAAATACCAAAAATCTGTGTGTGCAACAATTTCTAAGGGTAAAATGGCATTTGAAATGGTAGAAAACGGCAATGTGTCTATCTAAAACCAAAAAGGTTAGCCCCGAAATATTTTTATTCCCGGTACTTGAAGAGTATAGGAGTATATTAGATTTGAGGTGATAACGGTTGTGTGTAACGCCGAGAAGAAAGCGTTTCCGACAACATTAAGTATATATATTTATGATCAGCATCAATAGCCGAGTCGATATAGCCATGTCTGTCTGTCCGTCCGTCTTTCCGTCTTCATTTGCGCCTAGATCTCAGAGACTATAAAAGCTAGAGCAACCAAATTTTGTATCCAGTCTTCTGTGTGATCACACTACTCCAAATGTGTTGCAAATTTTCGCCTCGCCCCTTTCCGCCCGCACAAAGGACGAAAGTCTGTGGCATAAACTCAGAATCATAGAGAATGACCATTTCTATCAGAGTGTTGAATCTGGATCAGATCGGATCATTATTAAAGCCACAATGAAGAAACCCATTTCGAAAGTCATCGTTCCCTCTCGCTCTATCTCACACGCGACCCTGTCTGTTTTGACTATTCGTCCAAAAGAGCGCCTAGATCTCAGAGACTATAAAAGCTAGAGCAACCAAACTCTCTATCCAAACTCCTATGATATCAATCCAGCACAAGTGTATTTAAAAATTTTGACGCGCCCGCGCTCCAAAATCACTGGAGCTGGTCACACCACCTCCCGCATCACTTCCAATTGTCACACAGTTTGCGTCAGCCACTTCAGCGACGCGTCATCATTCGGAATCATCATCATTCACTTCAGTATTTTGACCCCATTCAGCCATCCAGCACCATCGTAAGTGGGCATGGCAGCTGTTGGGTTCTCTTCCATCCGTGTAAAAAGGGAGTCTACCAGCTTCGCGTGGACCAATTTCCACTCTTCCACCTTGTTGGCATGTTCGCTCGTCGATGCCATCATCCTCTACCTTCAGCTCGGCCCAAGCTACCTTGGATTTCTCCTCCTGGGAGATATCCGCCTTGCTTTGAAGCCAGCTTTAGCCTTCAACTCCTCCCTCGAACGCTTCGGCCCTTCCTTACGCAGGGAGCTGGTACCTGGCTCAGGCGAGCGGAGAAGGCTGCCTTCTACCGTCTAGCTGATGGAAATCACGCTCTCTAGGTCCGGGTCCGCATCGGCGACGGTGTCTGCGTGGCTCACCTTACAGCAGAGGGTTGAGGCAGTAGTATCACAACTGATGTGACCTGCTACCGGCACGTCCGAAGTGTGGGCTCACCTTACAGAAGAGGGTTGAGGCAGTAGTATTACAACTGACGTGACCTGCTACCGGCTCGTCCGAAGTGTGACCTCTGGCGACACGCAGGGAGGATTTCTCCGGCATACACGCTTCCCACCGACGTTTGGGTTGACATCCCAACCCGTGGCTGATCATCCTTCTGCTTCATACGTGGTTAATGTTTTTCGGGGGAACCACCCCCTAGGCCTACCCGCCAGGCACCTCTAGCCATGGCCCTGACCCCGCTCCGACTCGAGGTCGGGAAGACGCAGGGCCATTGCCTTAGCTAGACACTGCATTGCCTCGGACGGAGCAAGCGACAATGCATTATCCTTGTCCGGGATAATGCATGCCCATTGCCCAGCCGACACCCTCGTGGAGGGTTCCGCTGGAGGATTTTCTCCAGCTGCCAAGGTAGAAGTGGGCAAAAAGGACAAAGCGCCCTCAGTGATCGTCAACATTTGAAAACCATTCGAGTCCCAAAGAACATGAATATGAGTGCGAACATTGGAAGATACGAATTCGTGTCGCTCACGCCTCTTAAAGAGTCTCAAGTTCAGTCAAATGCTTGCGGCATCTACACTAGGGAAACGCGTGCGTTACCGTACCGGTACCCAGCTAGCCGCCAGCCAAACCTCCCCGAGCTACTCTGCATTCCGCAGTTTCAAAAAAACGGCAGTTCAGCGTCCCACAATCAACTAATGCAACGTCATCATTAAGCAGGATAGCAACCAGACACCCACTCAGCAGATTGTATACTTTAAAAAGTCTTTGTGAGATATAAGATATTTTATAATAAAGCTTCAGTTAAGAAATCAGAAAGAACAAAGCGGACGTTTATCGACACACGTTGCAAAATCTAAATAAAATAAAATCAACTCGAACGCAATATAGTTAAGAAATGGAAGGTTACACAAAATCAGAACAAGGCGGCCCAGCAGTAGCCGCCGGTGGACTACCAGCAGGAGGATGGCTCAGTGGAGCAAAACAAGGAACCATTCGATAAAAAGCAAAAATGCAAGTACGGATACAAGGTCGGAGATTTTGTGGACATATGTATATGGCTAGCTAATTCTTAGAAACATACGAAATAACTGACGTGACATTAGAACTCGATCGTTTTTACACTTATGTACCGTTCTACCGTGAATCACATTACTCATTACTTCTTATCACTAAGCGCTTTCCAGTGCATAGTTTTGGGTGGTTTAGATTTCCGAGTATGATGACAACCGAAATCGCCTTGAGTTGTAAATTTTGCGGGGATAATCCAGGCACATCCAAAGAGTATAAAATATCAGTCAAAATATTAGAAGAATTCGGTTCTCTATTATTTGAATCTGTATTATTTAAGTCGATCACATCTTCATTAGCAATGAAGTTCGGGCATACTTAGCTAAAGAGCTTGTCTATGGATGAGACGAAATAGCATAAATTCGGAGGAAATGAAATCAATCCGCTCGATTCATCGACAGGAACACGGTCGGTTATCGAACACAGGCCGTTCAACAATGCAAATCTCAAGTTTGCTAGCAGTTGAAGTTTGATCACATAGCACCACAGATTTGATAATTTGAGACAAGCATTTATTTCATCGGCAGCAGTCGATCTCGGAATGTTCATTGCCTCACCAAAAATTCTAGAGCTGTTGCGCAGCGATTTTAAGGTTCAATTGAGAGCTTCCATCGGGAATCTGGAGATATGAAGATGAAGGAAGAAGGAAAAGCTTACAAGACGCGCAATTTTAACGCTCCGTGATTTAATTAAATAAATCGAAAAAAACTGGGACTGAGTCCATACAAATTAGTGCAAACATTTTGAGCTAATTGTCAGAGCAGTCCCAAGTGATTACAATAATTAATACAGTGCACAATTATTATAAAATATACTTTTATAATTACAAAACGGCAGTCGTAACAAAGCAAAACAACAAAACTTTTGCCCCTTTTGCTTTGTTTCTCATTGCTCATTGCGCGCCAAATAACAAAACACCAACACTCACACATAAACATATCACTCAACTACACTACACAACAAAACAAACTCGAAAAATCCTCTGGAAAATAAAAAACGAATAAGGCCAGTGACTCAGCTTCTCTTATCAGGCTGATTAATCAGCGTTTTGATGACCAAGCCGATCGGTCATAGAAGAAGATGAGTGAGTCCGAGGAGAGGGTAATGGCCCTATTGCACGAGAAACTCGATTGGATGCGTGGAGAGCTGGATGATTTACAGCAGCGAGTCCTGAGGCTGGAATTAGTTTCGAAGGAGACGTCTGAGCTAAAGACTCAAGTGGCGACGCTTACGGCAAAGCTAGCCGAGCAAGCCAATGCCAGTGCCGCCAATGACAAGAGAATACATGGAGTCCCATTTGTTGGGGTTGAGCAGTTGCGGTTGGCGTTTAACTCGCTAGCATTCTCGCAAGGGGTAACCTCAACACCGCGACTAAAGGATATTTTCAGGGTCCGACAGCCGAAAAATGCAAATTCGGTTTTTAACCTAGTCACCATTATCAAATTTGTTTGTCTCCGAGACAAAATAAGCTTTCAACCAGCTGCTGCCCAGTACCGGCAAACAAATAAAGCACAACTAACTCTTCTTCTGCTGGACTTTGAAACATGTGCGAATACTCCCGGTTACCTAAACGAGCAGCTTTCAAAAGATAATTATATTATCTTTAAGCAAGCTATGTAGAAGAAGATACAGAAGATTTTATCAGCTGTTTTCTGCTGTCGAACGCTCGTTTACGTTGGACGGAGTGAAACAGAAGAAGTTATCTGCGTCGACAGCTTACAAAAGCTTCAAGACTTGCGGAGAGCGAGATTGAAACAAGTGGTGTTGGGCGCAAGCTTTTTGCTCTTAATTTACTTCACCACTCCTCCTCCCTTCTTTATTATGTTTAATTGTAAGTAATTCTTTCTCTTTGTCTTTTCCTGTTATATTCAGTGTGATCTTTACATAACTTTCTATGCATTTGGTATGAATCTTTATGAAAAAACTAATTTCAATATTGATGGCCTCTAGCCTAAACTCCACAGCCATGCAATGATTAGGGACCAAGGCAGGCAGAAAATTGGGCTCAAGATTTGTCTCAGAGCTTAGTAAATAAGATAGAAAAGTTGCGTTATCTGTTTGTTAATTCCCAAGTAACTGTTGCATGTGTTTCGTTCTGATCGTCGCAGTCATGCTGGGGGTGTAGAAATTTATCTGAGAAAAAGAGTAAGGGGTAAAGTTATTCTTAAGCAGCCCAACGATAGTCTAATAAAATACATATTCCTAGAAAAAATTAATACAATTTGTGCTACACAAATATGATTATTGGCTGCATTTACAGGCCGCATAAAAACATAGACTGCTCAGACATACATAATTGACTTAATAGCTAACTAAACACTTAATTGTACCGATATTATTTTGACAGGTGACATGAATAGTAACCTATTCACTGAAAGACACTTGGCGGATGGTATGGAATCTCTCAGCATAGTACCGGTGAATACTTCAGCACCGACACACTTCTCAAAAACGACTAATACCTTAATTGACTTGTTTTTCGTTAATAAGAGGGAACTAGTATTACTTTATGATCAAATTTTCGTACCTGCTTCCTCAAAACACGACTTAATATTTATGACGTATGACCTGCCTTAAATGATTGCAAGCAAACCATTAAATACCGTTATTTCAATAAATTAGACTGCAGCATCAAACGTCGAGTCGATATAGCCATGTCTGTCTGTCCGTCCGTCCGTCTTCATTAGCGCTTATATCTTGTATCTATTTTCTATCCAGTCTCCTGTGTTATCACACTGCTCCAAGTGTATTTCAAAATTTCGCCCCGCCCCTTCCGCCCACACAAAGGACGAAAGTCTGTGGCATACACAATTTTGCAGATACGAGATACGAACTAAAAACGCAGAATCATAGATGATGACCATATCTATCAGAGTGTTGAATCTGTATCAGATCGCGTCATAAATATATATATATATAAATGAAGAATATATAGCCACAATCTCACACGCGACCCTGTCTTCTTTGCCCATTCGTCTTTTTTGACACCTAGTTCGCAGAGACTATAAAAGCTAGAGCAACAAAACTTTCCTTCCAAGCTCCCGTGATATCAATTCAGCACAAGATTATTTCCAAATTTTGCCACGCCCCCTTCCGCCCACACAAAATTATGGAAAATGACCGTATCTACCAGACTGCCAAATCTGGATCAGGTCGGACCATTATTATGGCCAGAAGAAACAAATTAAATTACAGTGGCTACGCAACGCCTTTCAAGCGCTTCTTATTCCCTCTCTCTTTCTCGCACACACTTCCATGAACCGTATATATGTAAAGACGAATATGTAGATGTTAAATGAAGAGAAGACGTAGAAGATTTAGATACCAGATGTAAACCAAAATAAAAACAGATAACATTTAATATATAATGGTTGCACTTAATTTTTTTGTATTTTTTTTGCCAAAAATGTAATATTTCCAACTTGCCAACTTGTTCAGACTGAGTACCGGGTATGAAGTAGAGCCACGGCCTTTGCCGCGGTTCACAACGTTCCCCCTCGTTTTTTCCTTACCTAAAGTTGACACCCAAATCCATCATGTGCAATACTTCATTGACTTTGACTAAACCAAAATAAATGCCATCGAGCACAAATGTTTGTTTGTTTTGCCTTGTATGTTATCTGCCCCCATAAGCGCTCTCCCTGCTAAAGCTCGCGCTCTGATTTTATCTGCGTGCGCTCTTCTTGAGATCAGAGCTTTCGGCTGGTGCAGCGGGGCCGCTATGATGAAAAAGTTTAGTGCAGCTCCGATCATCAACAAACAATAAAGCATTACTTTAGTAAACCCAAATTAGTGCCTTATTAATCAATATTTGAATACAGGTTAGATATGTGATATCTACCTCTTACATTTTGGTGACCCTGACGTGATCTGGAGCCTGTACCGCGATTTAATAATTAAATTGTCGATATCGTTCGGGCAATTTATTATTCGGTCAAGCTGTTTGTGCAAAAAATCGGTGCCAAACACATAAAACAAACACAATAAATACATGCAAAACGAACTGCAGTGATATCCAGTGACATTGTGCATTGCCGGTATTTAGGTGCAAAGTTCGTTTCGATATAGCTCTACATATATGCATTTGTATACGGACAAAATCGGTCTCATAACTGAGTGAAAGAGCCCCACCAATAAACGGTTTTTGTTGCGCGTGTATTAGTGCAAGCAGAAGTTGAGGCAAAGGCAGAACGAAAATCAAAACCGTTTGTTTGTCGTCGCTTGGTTTTGCGGCTTGCCGGCGCATACAGGGTGTTATATTGTTCCTCTCGCAAGCCTTCTTATAGTACCCCACTTTTTTTTGTGTATAAGCCCTAATCTTGTGGCGTTGAAAAACGCTGAAAATCATGATATTGTTCATGCTTTGACGGCTGCGCCTAGTGATGTAGACTTTTACAAGGCCAAAACAATGTCTATCCAGCGGCAGCTCGTTGAGATGAACAAATCACTAACGGAGGAGTCTATTCTTCAGTTTGACGAAGCTGTCTTTAGATGTATTATTCACATTGTGACCCGGGAAAAATGGGAAGAAGACTTACCGTCCCACAAGCTGTTGACATGGAAATCCCTTGCTTCGTTTCTGGAGAAGCGATGCAGGATGATGGAGAATCAGGAAAATGATTTGGTAATCGAAACACCAAGCCATCAGGTGGGAGAAAAAACGCACAAGCGTAGTCAAAATGTCCTCATTGCCTCTCCTAATAATAATAAAAATATTTCTGGATGTAGATTTTGCGGCGGAAAGGACCACATCATAACCAATTGCCTCATGTTCTTAAATTTGTCCCCTACTTTGCGCTATACGGAAGCCAAGAGAATGCATCTCTGCCTCAATTGTTTGCGCAAAGGCCACGGCTTGCAGCAGTGTAAATCTGGAAGTTGCAGGCAGTGTAGTATGAAATATCATACATTGCTCCACAAGACTCAAAGCCCGGTTCCATCCGCAATCATTGCTGCAGACGTGATCCCTTTCTCAGATCGATTCTCTCAGTCATTCCCAGACGATTTCGAGGAAATTGAGTCTGCCACTAATGCATTCTATAGCTCTATTTTTTCTATCTTTCAACGTTGCTAATAGTTCTAGTTGTATCAGTTCCCACTTCATCGATTATGATGGCCTCTTAACCAATTCAAAAACGTGTTAGTTTTCGTTCTCCTCTGGGCCAGACTCGGTTCCGAGAGCTGTTCTTAAACTTTGTGCCGGATCTCTTTGTGCGCCTCTCCTAAAACTCCCACCGTCTGGAAAGAATCCTATATAGTTCCCTTTCATAAAAAGGGATCTAAATCTGATGTCTCTAACTACCGCTATATTTCCAATTTATCTGCCATTCCTAAACTCTTCGAAAAAATCATCACTTCTCAGTTCCAACATTTTTGTAGTTCCGTATTCTCTTCTCAACCTTCTTTCATTTTCCACATTTCTAACTGCTGGATTTGTACTTTATACTAACTTTAGTAAAGCCTTCGACTCCGTTAATCACAATCTTCTTATTTATCGATTATCTCTCCTAATCGGGGGTGCCTCAAGGTAGCCATCTGTGTTCCTTGTTATTTAGCCTGTTTATTAACGATCTTCCCCAAGTGTTATCTTATTTCCGTGTCCTAATGTATGCTGATGATGTAAAGCTATGTATTTCCTGACCTCTTGTGACATTTCTAACTGCTGGATTTGTACTTTATACTAACTTTAGTAAAGCCTTCGACTCCGTTAATCACAATCTTCTTATTTATCGATTATCTCTCCTAATCGGGGGTGCCTCAAGGTAGCCATCTGTGTTCCTTGTTATTTAGCCTGTTTATTAACGATCTTCCCCAAGTGTTATCTTATTTCCGTGTCCTAATGTATGCTGATGATGTAAAGCTATGTATTTCCTGACCTCTTGTCCGCTTTGCAATCGGATCTTGACGCTCTTAACAATTGGTGCTTAATTAACGTTCTACCTCTTTACATTTCTAAATGCAATATCATGACTTTTCACCGCAATAAGCCATACCTTTTCGATTACTCAATCAATAACATTATCCTACAACGCCTCTTCTAAGTTAACGACTTGGGCATCACCTTTATACCCAATCTATGTTTTAATTCTCATATCTCTACTATCTCTAACAATGCCAAAGGAGTCCTTGGATTTGTCAAAAGATGGTCTAAGGAATTTACAGACCCGTATACTACAAAACTTCTGTATGTTTCTCTGGTCCGGCCTATCTTGGAATATGGTTCTTGTGTCTGGTCTCCTCACTACCAAAAATTTCAGGATATGCTCGAATCAGTACAAAAACAGTTCCTCATCTTTGCCCTCCAAAGACCCTTTGCATTCAATTGGGACCCTTCGATCCATCTTCCTTCTTATGAAAGAAGGTTGCGCTTAATTAACCTCCACTTCTCTTAAATCCCGTAGAATCTGCCAAGGAGTTCTCTTCATCCATAAGCTTCTCTCTGGTGAGGTCGAATCGACTGCCCTCATCAGCCTTATTAGAATAGCTGTTCCTTTCCGTCAGACTTGGCATTACTTTCCTCTTCATCTCCAACTCTGTCTTTCTAACTACTCGGATTATGAATTTTTTCGTAGCCTTTGCCGTAACTATAACCAATTTTTCCATCTGTTTTCCTTTGATACTAGTTCTAATAAGGTCAAAATTATCTTAATGAATGACTTAATTTAAATAGCTCTAATTGGGAATATTTCGGCTACCGGCTTTTCTTTAACCTAAATTTGGCTGTTAGTGGGACCATATTGGCTACTAAGTCGATAATCAGTGCAACCGGGTCGGAGTATTTGCCTTTGTCCTTTCAATTAAATAGTTGACATGTAATTTTACCCTTACAGTTTAACTGTACATTGTTAAACTTTAAACAACAATAAAC